>APFE030185053.1:5189-15954 GCA_000404065.3 Pinus taeda
ATCTCACAAAGACTTCAAGTTTATTTTTTCATAATTAATTAACTCATGGAGATTAATTAATTAATATTTTAAACTGTTGTTAAGACCAAAATTAATTTTACTTCCTATAGATAAACTAGGGACTGCTATAAATAGGAAGGGACCGAAAAATGCTATTTTTAGTAGGTCTATTTTTAGCACATTCTAAATTTAGCATCTCTTGTTGCACACTTTTCAATAATTATGTGATCAAAGAGATTGAGTAGAGATTGTTTGAAGATGATAAACAGGTAGTAGGAATAAAACAATTTCATAGTGAAGATAACCAACAACAGGTTAAGGAAGGAGAAATTCACCACTGTGAACCCAAGCAGGAAGACATCATTAGAATAGATGGTGTGGAAGAGAAATTAACTGACAGTCTCATGAATTCTGTTGAGAATTCGAATCAGCATATTGATGTGCTGACAGAGGAGAAGGAGAAAACAAAGCAGCAAACTAAATTGTTGTCAAATGAAGATAAGGCACAACAGCCTTATGTTTTCTATTTTAACAAATTTTTTGTGAGTGCAGGGTTAGTTGTAGATGCTGGAGGAAATTTGGCACAGATGAGCAGCCAAATAAATATGGAAGAAGAAGACTCCATGGGAAAATTTAATCCATGGAACAAAGATGTTAATTTACTGGAGAGAGTGCTGGAGAGTCATGATTTAATCATGAAAGAGGGTAAGGAGGATAGGGAGGTAGCAAAAGGGGAGGCAATGATTACAAAGGTGGTAAACAAAGCAAAAGTTGGAGCAAGAAAAGTAGAAGTCAGCATAAAAGTTAACATAGCAACCAAAGAAAAAGTGGAGGCAATGTATACGATGGTAGTAAGCAAAGCCAGCGTAGAAGACAACAACAACAACCTAGAACATAGAGAAAGAGGAAGAAGTAAGGAGTAGAATATGGACCAGCCCAAAGATATGTTGAACATAGAAATTGAAGAAATGTGGCAGCAGATGATGAAGCAATTTAAATGGAAAAAGGTGATAGCAGTAGCAAGCAAGATCAATCAGGAGTTGAATTTGACTAATAAGAAGAAGAAGATCGAGCAAAAGACAACAAAAGTGTAGCAACAACAAGGGAACAAAGCATGTGGGCAGTTATAGAAAAAGTGTGGGATCCAGGAAGACAAAGACCAGAAGACACATGATTAGGAGATCATGAATATTTTCTACTTTGGGAGACTGGTGCAAGAGAATTTAGCCCAAGGAAAATCATTGTAATTAAGTAACATAGAGGGGTCATTTATTTTTAGGAAATAGTTTTCCGAAGTCTCAAATTAATGTAATATCTAGGCCTTTAAGTGATTTAATTAGATATGTGAGAAGAAATTGTAAGTAACCTCGAATAAATGAGGACATGAGTGGAAATAATAGTAAAAGAGCCTAAAGTCAATTATGACTCTTAGAATAGTTCATGATTCTAGGAGTGAGAGAGAGTTTTTATGCATTAAATGGAGAAAAAGATGGAATGGATAAAAGTCTCAAGGAGACTTATTAAATTCAATACTGCCACATATGTATTCTATAGTGAGCTTTAGGGCTTTAGTTGAGTGATTCAAGGAAAGGATGTGATCAGATCCTTCACAGTGATCCAATCCAATGTTTCCATATAAATATATGTGTGATGGACTTGTGCCTTTAAGAGGGAGAGGCTACAACATTGAAGAACTAGCCTGTGCGAGACCAAGGAGTCTCGAATGTAATCTTTGCTTTTACATTAATATAGATTCAGAGTTTATTCTTGATTGTGTCAGAGAGTGTGAATCGCGTGTTTTGTGATTAATTATGGTGGAAATTGTAGGTTATGTTACAATAGGTTGCAAGCAGAATTCTAAAGGACACAGATGAATGGAGATGATTTAGAGGAATCGTACAAGGATCCTTGAATCAAATTGAGGAAAAGAGTGGAGGACTCTGAGAGAAAGAACACAGAGGAGGCTGTGTGGATTCCTATTGAAGAATCGAGGAATCAAGAGGAGAATTGGTCGCTATACTAGTGGAGAAATTGAGTACTGTTCGAACAGAAAAACGAAGGGAAATTGGGCCAAAATAGAACCCAAGTGGAAGCAGAAGAAGGCGTTGAAGAGCTATGCAAGGACAGAGATCAAAGGAGAGTGAGGAGTTTAAGCTCAGAAGGAAGAGAAAGTTGCAAATGGGCAGAAGTTTGAAACCTCTAAAGAAGCCAAACCACGAAAGAACTGATGACTTAGCATAAAAACTAAGTAAAGAGATGAATAGAGAAGCATGAAGTGTTAGCTCTTAGTAGCCATTGGATCTGGGTGATCAATGGCTACAATTAAATTCGCAATCGCATTTCGGAGGTTCCAAGGGACGACGACAACCAAAATAGCGAACTCCAATGAGCGATGTGGCGATATTTCCGATAAACTGATCAGCGATCGCGCAATCGGAGGTTTAGAGTGGAAGAAGCTAGGCACGGTTGGAGGAGTGATATCTGATAGCGATAATTAGAGTATCGGAGCTCAGACCTATTGGGGTTCAGAGGAGCGGAAGCATGGAGTGATTAAAGATCAGACCTGACAATAATCATAGTTACGGGTCTATAATATTTGAAGTCCGTGTATGCGGTTCGAAGCGGAGTTTCCTTTGTATTTTCCATTTCCAATGTTTTCCGAAAGGAACGAAGGATGGGTTATTAAGCGCTCCCGATAACTTTTCAGCCGACTGTGCGATTGCACATTGGAGTCGAAGAGAGAGAAAGGCCTGTATGTGTTAATGACCCGAGGAGGAGCGAAACCCGAATTTCAATAAAGGAAAATCTTGGTAAGTGTGTAGAGGTTGTATAAAGGCCCAAAGGTATGTTATGCATGTTAATCGTTTTATAAAGGATTAAGTGTCGGTAGTGAAGTGCGATAGTGTTATTCCATTTCTCATGGAAGAAAACCCTGCTAATAGTGTATTTGCGTTAACACATTCCTTTGAGAAAAGTGTCAATAATGTATTATGTGATCCCTATGGAAAAGAGTTTTGATAGGTGGTTTACAACGGGGTGATTAAGTTCCGATAACAAAGGAACTGCTTATAAAGGGGCCTTGACCATTTATGGTCTGAATATTTGACTCCATTGTAGAGTTAAATGGTTGGGGCAGTTGTGGATGCATTGTTAAATATATATTGTGGGTATATGATGGGTAACCCTAACATCATTTTGCTAAGTATAGTTATATGCTAGGGGACCCGTGCATCAAGTTCTTACCTTATGATGATAGGTTGATACTCAAGTATGTTGTTTATCATGGTTGATTCTTATTAGATGTGGGATGTTCCTTAGTGATGACACATGGTAGATATATTAAGGGTTCTTGTGAAAGATCATAATGTGATAACTATGGTGTTTCACATATGATATGGTGTGAATGATTTTGTTTTACTGCTTGGAGATATGACATATGCTGAGTTGATTCTTGGAAGGTTATGATAAGGCTCCTTCTACTAAGGAAACAAAGCAAGTTGATCTTGATGAGATCAAGAGGATGAGTTGACATCTATATGCAGACTTACTTTGTCACAGGTTGATGATATTTACACTATCATATATTGGGAACTAATGATGGACATATACAAGTTGTTGGTTTGGATGTTGTTGACAGATGCTTATGGAGGAGATCATACATGGTGTATGATAGTTGCTGATGAATATCATGGTCTTGTTTAGATATTTGGTCTCTATTATAAATGTCATTCGATGTAAAGGTCATATTAAGACCCATAATGTAATAATTTGCCTCTGTCTGTTGTAGTCTTTTGATGAGTCCCTTTTTTATTATATGATGTAATTTGTAACCCTACTATGCATGGGAAGGATGATGTAATAATTGATATATTTCAGTCATGTATATCCCCACTTGGTTGGGAGATTGATATATGTATGTCTTTGATGATAAGAAGGTCAAAATCATGTAGTCAAGTGATAGAGTCATGTTATTCTTTTGGAAAATATTTGCAAACTCTGCATGTGCTCAGGGGGAGCATGGATGATATAGTGCATCTCAACATGTACAAAGGGGGAGTTTAATAAAAAAATTCAGCATGTGCTTAGGGGAGCATGATCAATGTTTATATTTAGTTGTTCAGATATGAAAGTCTTCTTTTTGGTCAGCCCTTTACCCTTGATATCAAAAGGGGAGAATATCCTAGTCCACCCTTTACCCTTGATGTCAAAGGGGGAGAGTATTTTGGTGTTGCTTGTTATCTCTAACAGGTTCTACAACTTTCGTTAATCAACACCAACATGGTTGCTATCAAGTCCAAAGGGGGAGATTGTTGGCATTATGATGCATGTATTGTACTTGATGGCAACCCACTTGTAGCAGAACAACTCACTTGTATATGGTAACTAGACGAACCTACAGAAGAGATATCAGATGTGATAGAATGCATGGCAGTTGTGTTTACAGATGTTACAAAATGGAGGAATCAGTTTAGAAGTAATGTACAATGGCAACTCCCTCAGATGATAGTTCACAATGCAGCAGGTTAACAACAAAGAATTACAGATCAGACTACAAAGAATGAAGAAAGATAGGTATACACAAGTTCACCTTGACCAAGTTGCATATACATGCAGGTTCACTAAACACAAGTAGCGTATACATACACATGCAATTTCGCAGAAGGAAAAGTGCGTATATCTTGGAAAACTAAGTTTTTGGTCAGAGGCATTTGGTCCAAGGTATTTTGATCCATGGTATTGGTCCAAGGTATTTGGTCTAAGGTATTGACCCTAGGTATTTGGTCCAAGGTATTGATCCTAAGTGGTTTTGATCCATGGTACTGAGAAAGGTCTAAAACTATATAAGGAGGAGAAGATCATTAGGCCAAGATGTCCAAGTATCGAATATCTAATGAAGTGTGAGATTTAGTATGCAGGTTATTTCCTTTTGGTGCTTTTCTTGATCTGAACCAAGGATGAACCTTAGCAGTTGATGAGGGATAAGATCTAATGAGGGATCGAGATCTTAAGGCTTGAAATGAATTATCATTATGTGGTTTTGATCATGTATAATCTAGATCTGAATACTGACACATGTATTATTCTGTAAATGTTATGATCTGGGTATAACTGAAGTCTGGAATAGCTGCAAAATTATGAATGAATATTTACAGACGTGTACGCTAGTTGGTATTGATAAAAGTGCGTATACACACTGGTTCGACACATGGAAGTAGCGTATACCTTATGAAGTATGTTTCAACTGCTTCTGTTTGCTGTTGCAGAGTTCTGGGTTCTGCTTTGGGTTCTGGTGACTGTATTCTAGTGACTATATTCTAGTGACAGTATTATGAATGATCAAATTGATTGATTGTGATTTGATACAATGATGATGGGTTGTCAAAGTGATTGATTGATTCAGCTATGATGTTTGAGTTTCATTGATTGGTTGATGCAGATGTATTTGATAGTTGTATTGCAGTGGTGCTTGATTTTGAGCTTCAATGTTGTTGATGGGTCCAGTATGAAAATTGAATGGAACATGGCCTTTAGATTATGGCGTTGTGTTCCAAGAGTATCCAGTCTGAAAATTCATGAAAAGTGGTCCTTGGAAGAAGAAAGAAGGCCATAGCCTTCTGTAGGTCGGCGCCTCCGTACTAGTAAACATATCGGCTAATACAAGAGCTAGGGGATTGTAGCTCCCTTCTAGTAGAAGATGGAGAACGAGAGAAGGTTGTAACCTTCTATTGGTAGAAGCCTACGTACTGGTATGAGTCTGCACTAGTACAATGTTTTAAATAGATTTTCTTATTATTAAAAGAAGACAGAGACGACAACAACAGGTGGTTTTCATCCACATTGGGTTTCCACCTCAAGTCTTAGTGTTCATGTGTGTTGCTTTTGTGTGATGGTTCATTCTGTTATTAACTACTCATGGTTACTGTTTATTGTTTAATAAAGTACTGATGCACAGATTAAAGATCAACATATGATGAATTAACTGAATCATAAGTTCGCTAGATATACGTTGGTTTCCTTAAGAATAGTTGCGTGCATACGTGAGCTCCCTTCACTGAAGTAGCGTATACAAATCTGATTATGGAAATGAAATATTGTTGATTTACAAATACTGATTCACCCCCTATCTTAGTATTATTTCCAACAATTGCTATCAGAGCAGGTCCTTTGGCAGAAGCTTGATCGCTTGAAGGAGATCTGTAGAAACAATGGGAAAGAAGCTAAAGAAGAAAGCACCTCAAAAGAAGAAGGCATCTTAAAGGAACTATGACCATGGGAGAGTTGATTGGGGATTATGTGGAAGCAACTCTTCAGATTCAGAATCACCTCAGAATCAAGATGAACAAGCAAAAGAACCATCTAGTATGAATTTATTATCCTCTGGTGATACATTTCTATGTCTATTTGAAGATGATGAAAGTGACAACGAAACAACTAAATTTGCTCTTATGGGTGAAAGAGAAAGATATCAAATAGAGGCATAATTTAAAAGGCTCATAGACAAAATTAGAGATCAACAAGATCTATTGGACAAAAGGGAGTATGCCTTCAAAGAAGAGGCTATCAAACTAAAAGAGGAAGGAATCAAAGTAAGGAAGCAGTACAAGGAAAAGGAAGATCAATGTCAAAAGCTGCAAGATGAAGTGACATCATTAAGAAATGAATTAAATAAAAGGAGCAACACAATCAAGAAACTTAAAGATAGATCCAGTTACTATGAAGGTCTTGAAGCTAAGATCCTCTCTCTAAAAGAAGATGTTGAAAAATCAAATAAGCAGAATGAAGAACTACTCCAAGCTCTTGAAGGACAAGAAAATGAAGTTGTCAAATTAAGGAAACAAGTGGAAGAAGGAAGAAAAGTTGAAGAAATCATGAAGAAGTAGTATCTTGAAAAGGAAGAGCAATATCAGGTTGAGGTAAATATACTAAAAGGTAAATTAGAAGAAAAGGTTAGGCATTTAAAATTTCAAGATAGTACTAAGATTTTGGATGTTATTGTTAGTATTCAAAGGTCTCCTGCCATCAAATCTAGTCTTGGTTTCCATGAATCTGTTGAAGGTGAATCTAGCTCACAAGCAAAGGCAAGGAATATAATGTAAAACCTGAAATGCTCAACAAGGAGATTAGAGGTCAACCCAATCAAGAACCAAGGAAAGAAATTCTTCAAAGAAAATATTTTACTCCTAAATGTGGAAGTGATAGTCGGTCATTTCCTCAAATGAATAATGTTGAACGTTTTATATGTCATAATCTTGGACATGTTGTAGCAAGATGCGGGAGTAGAATGGTTCAAGACCATCACACAAAAAGATCATCAGCTTTCAGGTACTTTGAGGGATATTGTTTTTCTTGCAATATGTTTGGTCACAAAGCCATTGACTGTTATAGAAGAAATATGAAACATGTAAGATGTTATGCACGTAACAAGCTTGTACATATAGAAAAGGAATGCAGGAGAAAATTTCGGGCAACATAACAAAAGGGGAAAACATCATCACACTCGAAGATATGGAAGAAGAAGGAAGTACAGTCAAAAAAATGTGGCATGGCATAGTGTACAGACATAACAAACTCAGGGGGAGCTGAAAGTGTGAAACTTCAATGTTCTAAATCTCATATGCAAGTTTCGTGAAGACAAGTCAAGTATATACGTGAGTTCAAAGATGCACAATCGCGTATATGTGGTTTGAGAAAAATGTTGTGGGACACTCTCAGAAAAACGGATGTGATATGATTCAAACAATTATCAGTTACCTTTTCTTTCATAGATGAACACAGTCTGTGGATGTTATTTACAAGTGTTTTGATCCTCACAAGTTGTTGATAACTTGATGTATATTGGATTGGTGATGATGCCTTGATACTTCTTACTGATATATGCAATGATTAGATTTGACAGTGAACGAGTGGAACAAGTTCAGGGGGAGAACATGCTATGCTTCCAATAAAGCATTGTTGGCATTATGGTTAGATGTCTTTGGTACCTAATCAATGATGATAACGATTATATGTCTTGCTATGTTACGGTTATGAATTTCCTGTGATAAAATATCAGATGATATTTGGGATCACATAAGTTGGTATTCAGATCAGATTTATGGATGATTGTAAATGACTTTTGATGATGCATATAGTACATATATGTTTCTTACATGATGATCTTGATAAGGACAAGGAGAAGTACAAAGTTTGAGTACACAACTTCATTATTTGATGATGAGCCACTCATTTTTTTTATGCTTTTGTCATCATGCCTTCAAAGATGCATAAAGATCATATCGTGTAGTTATGATGCATGATTCATATAGTTCTTGTTTCTCACATGGTTAAGGATTGTTGTTGTTGATGATATCAAGAGATCTTGACAAATGACCATGAGCTCATGATTTACTAGATACATATTGCTATCTCTTTGATGGATATACAATATACTGGATACAAGGATGATTACTTAAGTTGCTTATTTATAAATATTTTTGGTTGGCCAAGAGAATGGTGTTATCACAGGTCACATGAAGACATATCTATTTGAAGACATGGATATTCGAAGACATGGCTTACCTAGACACAAGATGATGATGATTTCTTACCTTATGATGATAGGTTAATACTCACATATGTTGATGCCATATTCATCTCTTAGAACACCTCATCTATTATTGATGCCATATTCATTTGTTAGAGCTCCATGGCCTTATTTTCATAGTTCCTCTCTGACAAGTAGTTATTCTTGAAAAGTCTCTTGAATTTATGTCAACTAAACTCCTCTGTCCCGATGTCTCTAACTCACTTCACATTTCCCCACCAGATATCCACTTTCCTTTTGAGACTGAAAATAGTTATTTAGGCCTTCATGTTCTCTGTGTAATCATGCAGTGCAAAGAATTTCTTCATCCAAAGTAACCATTCCTCTCCATCTTCCGACTTCTTCAAATCTCCAGAAAATGTAGATGGCTTGAATCACTTGAACTCATCCAAAAGGTATCCCCTGCCACTCCTCTTGTACAAATGATAGCGGTGATGAACATGATACCTTTTGTTGAGCCCCAAAACTACCTCTCTTCTAAGCATTTTCTTAAACCCTTTCTCTTCTATGTTTCCATATCATTGCCTCCTAAGCTATCAAAAGTTGTTACATGTTGATTCCAGGAGTGTATTTGAGCAATTTTCAAATTATATCATTGTGTGTGCTATTTGATCTAGGTTTTCTTTATCATCTATAGAATGTAGCCACTTTCTACAGCTAACTCGCAATTCCGTAGCTATTTTCATTGTTCTGTAGTTTACAGGTGTCAGTAGGAGGAATGATACACATGGGAAGCTCAGGAATGATCCACCAATGGATGAGGTCCTATTTACTTAGCCAAATCCGGAAGGAAAGGTCCTAGTCAAAGGTTGGTCAACAGAGAGTTCTACATCAACTAGGACTCTGTTCCTGCATGTAAAAGAAGCCTGAAGCCGTTCCTGAACTCGTGGATCCATTTTTTCCACCTGCAAGCCATCTCCATAACGCAATCCAACATTCACCTCACATAAATTTACTACTCATGGCTACTGAGAGGCTGAATCCTCAGATTTTGACCTATTCATGTGTCTATTACTGAATAAATTCCTCTGAGATACAGTTATCCATTTTCTGTATAAATATAAGAGTTTGCAATGTAGATAGTTAGTTCTTGATACTGTTGTTATAGTGTTATTTTGTTGTTGTGTAACCAAGAGACATATTACTCTGTTTCATAATATAAAACTATTTTTCACATGGCTGTTTGAGCGTGTTTTGAAGTAACAACGTGTTAATCCAAAGCTGTGCAGAGGGCCCCTGCGTAACTAAGGTTCTTCTTTTGCTTTTGTATAGTTTTTCATGTATATTTTCTCTCATTCGAGCTGTACATTTCTCATGTTTTACTTATGATTTTAATCATTCTAATCCTGTACATGTTTTTGCAGCTTGTCACATTTTCTACTAACACTGATAAGTGCACTTCAGAATGGGTCTTTAAGTCTAGTTATGCTTGAGCTTCTTAGTGTAGTTTTTGCATCAAGTGGTGATTTGAGACTTACTTCCTTTGCTGAACTTTAGTTTTCAATTTTAGTTGTTTATGCTTTTATTTAGTGAGATTTGTTTACTGTTCAAGATAGTTTGGATATCAGTTCTTCATGCTATATGATGATATCTCTAGAGCCTTTAGCCTAACCCCTTTTTAGAATTTAATTGGTGAGCCATTGTGATTATAGATGAAGTAATTGATTTTTCTTTCATTAGTATGCAAGTAGATAGTTTAGATGTCGGTTCTTTCATGCTATATGATGATATATTCGGAGTCTTTAGCTTAACCCCGTTTTAGAAGTTAATTGACGAAATATTGTGATTATAGATGAACTAATTGACTTTGCTTTCATTAGTGTCCAAATTAGATAATTTAGATGTCATTCCTTTCATGCAATATGATGATATTTCTGGAGTCTTTAGCTTAACCCCGTTTTAGAAGTTAATTGACGAAATATTGTGATTATGGATGAAATCATTGACTAGTTTCCAGTTTCTTTACTTTTTGGTTTTGAGTTGCAACAGTTTATTAGATTTCAATTCTACAATTAGGATGGACAGCAGAGATAGTAACCTCATTTTTAGTACTTCATTTTTAGTTTGGTTTATGTAGCTGCATGTTTTCACTCTTATTCAAATTTTGATTTTGTAGACAGCATGTTTTAAGATCTGTTAAGTTCAAAGTTTGGAAATTATCATAAGAAGCTTAAACCTTGT
>APFE030185058.1:0-14348 GCA_000404065.3 Pinus taeda
TCCCACTCATTAGGTATTGGTGAGTTTGGCCAAACTTGCTAATCTTGCCCCTCCAAGTCAAAATCTACCCATTTTCATCTTACTAGAGTTCACTCAAGTTGAGCGAGCCTTATTACTATTGTCTGCATGACATTTTGCCTTGGCAAGTTTCTCACATACCTTTCCCTTTGTGCTTGTTTTCAATCACCTCTCTTTATTTGTATGAAACAAGGCTACTCGCCCATTTTCAGATTGATGCCTGAACATTTTACATGTATTATATTTTTGCTAAAGGAAGTTGGTCACCCTAAAGGACTTGATTGTATTTGAACCTGTGAATCTCTATTGTCTTTCTGTGGGAAACATGCCTTGGACATATGATTGAATCAATTGAGCCAACCATTGGGGTTTATTTACATATGTTATCTATATAGTTTTTGCTTTGTAATCTACTGATCTCCTTTTGACCTTTTTCATTAACTCATTTTTGTAGATTCTTTAAATGCTAATCTTTGTTGTTTACCTATTTTCTTATAAATTGGAATAACATTTCTGAATAAATTGAACACATGAACTTTACAACTATAAATTTAATGTAATACAATGAGAAGGTGTGGCATTATTTCTTATTAAGATAAGTGTACATAATTCCCTTCATCAAAGGGCCAATCCATTTTTTTAAAACTATCATGAAGGCCCAAGATGACCCTGCTAAGGTGATTGAGCAAGGATTCCCTTCTCCACTTATAGAACAACCTAAAGTGCCATCATACTCTACCTTTTATAGGTCTAAAAATGCAGTTGCGATATCAGAGGACCTGAAGAGTGAATCCTTGCCTGACGAAAGAAGGAAGTATTGGAGGAGAATTTTACTAACAGAAGATGAAAGCTTAGTGGAAGATGAGGAGGTACTTTAAAGGCAAAAAGGTACCCTATGGAGGTCTTCCTAAAGACTTATCAATCCACCTGCCAAACAAGCGTACCAGAGGGGGTATCCTTTCCTATCTTTTAGCATTGAATGTATTCTAACAACTTGAATGCTTGTCTGCTTAGGTTTTGTTATGCAATTGAATCAACAGACTCTGTAACATCTGGAGCATCATTTCAAGAATGTGAAAGAGATTTATTTATAATTAGATTAGGGGCACACTAAGACATTCCATTTCTTACTTTTGACAAGAGAAAGACGATTACTCCAATGCTAATTTCCAATGATATATAGTTTATAGTGATTATGACTAACAAGGGTAGGAGATGAATTAAAGAATTTTACTAGTACTGCTAAAAAGAGATAAGAGATAGTACTTGAGGAAGCGATAATGGACAAAACAGCTCAAACAATAGTGTAGCTAAGCAAGAAGATCCATAATCTATTTGAAAGAGAATATCATAATAGTATATTGCACATATTGATTGATTGATTGCATAGATTGAGTCTTAATTAGAGAGACTTATTATCTATCTATAGTACCCCCATCGATGATACTCTCTAGCTCGAGGTTAGAATCTACCAACACTTTAATACAAACACATAAATCAAAATCCGTGGAGGGACGACCTTAGGGTCTTCAGAAGAGAACACCGATGAATGATTAAGTGAGACTTTGCCTTAGAGACCAATAAAATGAAACCGAGAAGATTTATTACACAGAAGTTCTTTGAAGACCTCTTCCTTATGCTTCCCTACTTACAATTGCTATCACCTCAAAATATTTCAACCCGCACACTTAGAATGAATATGAATAATGAACAGAAAGGCTTTACACAACACCAAAGAGCGAGAGAGAGTTCCTTCGTTTACCTGCTTACTAGTGCCCTCGTATAGCACCTATATTCCTTTTTGTTGAGTTACAGCGAGTCCACTTTCCCCATCCAACTACTGATGGGAAAAATCTTGGACATATAGCAAGATGAAATAAGAGGTCTAACATATGGGAACAATATATGAAATGAAACGTCGGAAGCACAACTGTTGGTCCTTCGAAGTGATAAAAGTGGCTAGTTGCTAAAGTGGTTAATCTGTGATCCCCCTCACTCCCATAAGTGTGAAAGCAATGTCTGACCTTAACTATTCCAAAAGGAACCATTATAAGGATCACTCATTCTTTTCCCACTTCATATAGTTTTTAAAGTGCTCGTGGAAGGACCTATGAAACCAACAACCTTGATAGAAGAACGCTCAACAATAGGCAAGTAGTTGGTTGAGCTGAATGAAGAAATCTAGTAGTTGGGATGGATTCACATGCGATGTTATTTAGCAGTTGAAGGAAACTGGCATTGCCACAAGTCAAAAGTAGTGGAAATTCTATTTATAAAATGTATAGCAAAAGAAATGGTCTCTAATTGGGGATAGTAATACTAGCATGGTTTGCATGTATGGTAGGTGTAATTCAATATGTCATGGAAGGGTCAGGAGTGTGACTGATGACGACCTGTTCAAAAAAATGAATGTTCGATACACCTCAATCTTCTTGGAAAGTAGACCATGTCACTTTCTCTGTCTTCTCCTCCCCTTATTTGAATGTGTGGCGCTATCGCACAATTTTGCGTGAAACTTCAACAACATCATCGTTTCTTGGTACGATATCACCTACGAGACAATACAGTTAGACATCCTCTAAGGTTTCATGCGCAGCTCCACTGAGGCGCAACCCCTTGACCTACACAAGGCCATAACTGAGTGTGTGCAAAGAGTCCTAGAGGAAGTATAATTATTTACCAAATACACTCACCATGTTTCTACTAGTGACGTTATGGGGGAAACCTTGAGGACGATCTACATGTTGTCACTATGAAATTCCCACATTATCGCCAATGGCGTCAACAAGGGTTTCTTCTTGAAAACTAAATCATGTGATGTTGCTTTTCGGTTAAAGTACAACGATTGATTGGATTCCTGACTGGTTATGGGCATGGTTAACCGACTTGTGAAGGATAAGGGCCATCCACTCATCTTTGAAGTCCTTAAAACCTTCATGTAGACTAGAAATTATTCTGATATATTTGTCTTGATTATTGGCAATGGACCCTAGGGTTCCCGCTATCAAGAACTGACATCATATGTGAAGGTCATGCGGCCATTGAGCTCAGCTTAGTTGGGGGGATTTCTATAATGCCTTGGATATCTTTGTAAACTTGACCCTAAGAGCCCATGTTCTTGATCACATGCTCATGGAGGCCATGCCGTGCACAAAGCTACTATTGGTATCATATTTCAGCAGCATTATGAAGAGTGTGGTGAGTGAGTGTCGTGTAGGTAAGAGTTATCGATGATGGAAAGCGGAATATGGAGAAGAAGGGTGTCTCGTGGAGGAGGAGGGTGCAATAGTTGTTCACTGCAGTAAAAATGGCGTACGCATATGAAAGTCTTTTGTTGTGTATTTCTAGGAGGAATGCCACCGGATTCAATTTCTACAAATAACCTCTTCCACTTCTTCCTGCTCACTAATAGGTATTGATCCATTAATCCATGTTATGTGTCTTTGCAAATGAAATTAGCATACAAAGTTTGTAGTTATTTTCCTCTTTTATTTGTACCATGATTTCATTTTATGCTTCCAATTTAGAGCATATAGGTAGAGTGATTTGTGATCATATGTAATTAAATTGTAAGGAGAGATTCAATTTGTACTTCGAGTAATTCTTGTTCACCTGCAATCTCCTTTGCATATGAAGGCGCTGTAACAATCAATGGTGTTCTTGTTTTTACGACATCTTCTTGTTTTCTTTTGGTGTGGGACACTGGCAAAAAAATGACAACGTTGGCAAGTGTGTGACACATGTTAGCTATGCATGTAGAGAAGATGACAAGCAATGGAAAATGTTTTCAGACTAATTCTATTATGGGAGCCAAAGTTTCCTAGCATAAAATGTTTGAGAATTAATGCTAAGTGAAAGTAGCATTAATTCATTTCAGTTTTTTTCCTTCATTACGAGGCCAAATAAGACGATGATTACTCTCATTGGCTAAGAAAGTAAAATAATTTCATTAATCTAAAGGAAGTTTGGGTAAAAGGAAAAAAGGAAGTGATCTCTCGGAGAGAGGAAGATGGGAATGGAGTATTAGGAACAATGAATTCTTTTTTTCTCGCTTTACTAGTCAAAAATTTATGGAGAGCTTTAGAGGGCAAAGGTATTTGGGAGTACATTATCAATGAAAAATATTTTTAAAATACTCAAATCGATTCCTTGATTGAAGAAGGGGTTTCTGAAAAGGAGGAGGCTTCTTATATATGGAGAAGCATGATGAAGCTTAAACACTACTTACCAAAGAATTTGAGATGGGAGGTCGGAAAGGGTGACAAGATAGAAATTGAGTTGGACACCATTAAAGGTTTGGATGGTATACATTCGCTCTTCATTCTTATCATAAAATTCTTGCATCATAAAGGTTTATATTTTCTTAATCAACTCTGTGTCGATCGAAAATCCTTTCTTGTTACACAAGTCTTGCTTAATCCTAGTGAACTTGGCCTCCTAGAGGCCTTAGCGTCAGAGTGCGAAATTTACAGGTTAAGCCATGATGGAATATCTTTGTCATAGAAAGAAGATAAAATTTCTTGGGGAGGTTGCGAGTATGAAGGTCAGAGGTCAATCAAAATTTATTTACATATCACACGGGGGCGTAACATGTCAGAAAATTCTTCTTGGTTACTAAAATCTTTGTGGTTGGTGATTCCACTTAAATTAAAATGCTTCATGTGGTTGGTTATACACAATTGGATCTTAAAGTGGGAAAATATATTAGAAGGGGTTTTCAAGGCCTAGGAATATGTTCTTTATGATATGGTGATAGCGAAGAGGTGGTTCATTGCCTTCTTTCATGTCCTTTCGTAGTTGGAGTGTGGTGTGAGGTTTTACAAATGTTGAATATATATGCAAATTGGGATAAGCTTTCAATTGAAAATTTCCTTTCTTAGTGAATATAGGAACATGAGGATTTTTGTTCACTACCTTTATATATCTTTCGTGCAATATGGAGAAGTAGGAATGTGAAAATTTTCTAACACATTGTCTTGACGTTAGAAGTACTAGTTTGAAGGTTGTTGCATATTTTTTGGAGGTTGGGCCATGGAAGACAAAGCCACAAAAAAGACTATGTTAGTACAGGGAGATTAGGTCAACCTTGCCCGTGGGATTCTTTGATGTGGCATCCACAGAAAGGGTATGTGGATGTGGAGAGTATGTTGTCCTGGAGCTAGGAACTTTCATCCCATTTAATTGGTTTCGTGGGAAAGGCTCTAACTATAGAGAAGAACTCTTGGCATTATGGGGAGTTCTGCATTTCCTTTGTGCAAGTTCATTGGTCATCGATGAAATGGATGAAATGGAAATTGTTGGCAACTCAAAAATGATTATTGATTGGGTGCAGGAGAAAACAAAATTTCAGTTGCCTTCACCAACATATAATTGGATGCATGGCATTAGATTCTTTATCTTTGGATGCATGGCATTATATTCTTTATGTCGACTTTCTAAAGAATTTCTCTCTCATTCATATATATATATAGTAGAACTAGGTAGCAAATCTTCTTTCTAAGTGTGGGTGTAGTGCTTAGCCAAGTGAGATCACCTTCTGTTCGATAATGGTAACTTATTCAACATAACGAGCTTCAAATTCTAATGGACAATATAGGAAAAGCTAGTCTGATTTGTTTTTTTCTCTATTTTACATTGTAATCCTTTTAACTAGAAGTAATGTCTTTAATGAATGTTTGCTTAGTCAATAAGAATGAATAGCTAAGAGAAGAATGTAAAAGAAGCAATTTTTTTCACGACACACTCACAAAGGACAGACTTCAGAGTTCTAGATGAATTTTTTTTATGTAGAGATGTCATGATGATCCTAGACTTTTGGGAGGATAAGAGAAAAAAAATTGTAACTACAATACTCGGTTTTTTTTTCTTGTTAAAAAAAACCCACGGGTATCACTCGATGCGTTTATAAGAAATCTGTTATTCAGTAACCAAAATGCGTTTGTAAGAAATCTGTTATTCAGTAACCAAAATCTGTAAGAAATCCGTCATCTACTTTATAATCCAAGCGTTTCCAACCAACCGGTTTGTCACTTTGTGCTAATTGCTTAATATAAGGTTGCCAAAACTTACAACAAAATTCAGCAAGGCAGCGCATTACGTTAGGCTTGAGCGTCAACTGTCTATGAATCCCGATCTTGCGTGTCGTTAGTCCTTATCAAGCGCCAAAGCTTGAGGTATAGGGTGTCGACATTAAAGATATTGAGATCAGACACCTGCAATATTGGCGAAAAGTAATTTAAAAACATGCTAATATTTTGACTGATGACACAGGGAAGGAAAGTGTTGTCGCTTGAGAATTACAGGATCTTACCTTGGTATGTATGGTATGATAGCTTCTGTTGCTCATGGTCGAAGAAGCAGCGCACACAACTTCAAGCCCACCATCTTCCAATGCCATGAGAAGATCAGAGTACACAATCTGATGTGCAAACGTGTTCGTCCATACCTGAACGGCTGAACCCATAGATTTTATATTTATTGAAGGGAAACCCTGGTCTGGTTCTCCAATAAGCGGGGCTTTAATGCAAAATTTCTCGTTACCGGAAAATCGCAGGGCCTGGAATGAAAGATTTGGATTTTTGCCAGAATCATCCTTCATCTTTTCTCTTTCCTTTTGAAGATCTTCGACTTTTCGCTGTAGATGGTGAATGTAATTCACAGATTCCTGCACTTGTTCTGCCACTGATCGTTTTCCCTGCAGGACATCAAGCTTCCATTAAATTGAAACCCTAGTGAGTACTGATGATCTCTTTAATGCAGTAAAACCCTTGTTATCTATCAAAAACAAAACATACCCGAAGATTTTCATGGGGAAGCAAGGACTTCAGAATTGACAAAAGGGCAGTCATATCTTTACGCCTCTGCTTTTCAATCGATTTCTGCTTCCTTTTGTCAGTCGGGATGGTCTGAGACCGACCATCATTTGAACAACTGGAATTGCAGAATGTGGCCGTTAAAACAGGATTCGAATGAGGAGGACAACCCTCTACGCATCCGGGGTTGCAGTTATCGACGAAATTAGATATGGTGGCATGATGGGTAGTATAAGTAGGGGGATTTTCAATGAGTTGTGCTGATGGAAATGGACTGGAACTGTAAACACTTTCGACATCCAAATCTTTTATGACATCGTCACAAGAGAGAAATTCATAGTCCAACCAAGAAGGAATGCTCATCTTTTTAGGTGAAACAAACGCTAACAGACTTCTGAAAGCAAAGGAAACCTTGCCAACAATCGCCAATTGGGTTCTGTATCGTCCGCAACAACAATAGTATTCGGTCAGTCCAAGCTTGATAAAAGAGATGATCCCGAATTGAAAGCTGATAAATGTCTGATGATCACAACAATATTTAAAGAAATAAATTGAGATATCTTAGGATCCCTTGCTCCTAAACGAAACAAAGCCCCTCAAATATCATAAGAGAAGATCCTGCGCCTAACATTCAACTGTACTAAAAACGGCTGACAACAAAATCGGAAGACACAATTATGACTGTGATAAGCGCTACTTGAAACAGTTAAATATAATCCTGTACTCCAACTGTATCAGAAACTGCTGATTGGACATTCAGGAAAATTTGGAGGACATAAAGCGGGACAAAAAATTCAATCAAAAGCGCTATGCCATCAAACCGATCGTAAAGTCAAACTCGAGCACTTTCAATAAAGTAATTTCCTTCATTATTGGCGCGCATAAGTTAAACATAAAAGGACGTGATACTGCCATCACAACGACCCCTCTAGCCTCTTGCTGTTGATTTTACACGACCCCTCTAGCTTGTTGGTGTTGATTTTACACCATGTTCAAATCTGAAAAGGAAAATGTTTTCATTTTGATTTAAATGGAGATTCATTTTTCCTTATTTTATTTAAATAACTTCACTCTCATCTGTGGCCAAACACATGAAATTGGGTTGTTAAAATTCGTTCACCGATATTAAAATTCGTTCACCGTCATTTAAAATTGGGTTACATACTTTCACGTGTTTTTTTTTTTGTTTTTACCTTTTCCTTTATTATTAAAAGTATAATAAGAAATTTCATTTCGAATACATAATATATTTTATTATTTTAATATCTGAATCAATTTTTTATAAATAATTATTATAAAAAAATTATTTATAATTATAATAATTTTAAAATTCAAAAAAATAATATTTTTTTAAAAATCGATTTTATTCTAAACTTAAGAAAACCCTTACAATACATAAAACACTTCAACCTAATGTAACTACGCATATATATATAATATAACCTAAATGTAACTGCGTGTATAATATATATATATATATATATATAATATATATATATATATAATTATTTTATAAATAATTTGATTTTTATTTATTATTTTTTATTAATAAATAATTTATTTAATTTAGGAAAGTTTATTAAGTAATGAAATCATAAAAAATAAATAATAAAATAAAAATCAATTTATTTTGAATATAAATATATTAATAAAAAAAATGATTTGATGAAGTGGATACAATTTGATGCTTATAACCGCATTGATGAGAATTATTACTATTTTATTACTATTTTTTTCACAATTATATAAAAGTTTACTAATAATACTTATATAAGAAAATAATAGAAATTCCAATTCTTCGATGACTATAAAATTATCAAAAAAGCAATCAGAGACGTCCCTAATGAAATCATTAAGCTCCAGAATATAAGTATATACAAAGCTCTCATTAAGAGGAAGAAAAAGTCATATATTAATAAGAGACAAGAGCATGTTCTCCACCTTTCATAAAACTAAAGATAACCATTATATCCCCCTAGAAAATTGGGATAACTATCTTAAGAATTTGTATGACTCTTCGAACACCATGGGCACCATCTTAAACACTCATATTGAGGATTATATATTTTCTCTGGAGGACGTTGATTCTGGGATTAAGAAGCTCACTAATGGGAAAGCCAATGATATTGAAGGTTAACAAGCTGACATCTTTAAAATGGGAAGATCTATGCTCATTCCTCATCTCCACAAGCTACTCAATTTGGTTGTAAAGCATGAATTCCCTATTCGTTGGACGTAATGCCTTATTGTGCCTATCCTAAAAAATGGGGACAAAAGTGTTCCCTCTAAATAAAGGACCATTATGATTAACCACATGCTAGCCAAGCTTTATGAGCTCATTCTTGAAGAAAAGCTTAGCCTTTGGCTTGAAAACCAGGGTAAAAGAGCTAAAGGAAGGTTGGTTTTAGGAGACATCACTTGGCTATCGACCACCTTGTCACTCTTACGATCATTGCAGAGGAATATCGCAAGGGCACTGAGCTCGTTGGTATTATCATTACTCTTCTCCTTTATATTGATGATATTGTTCTTCCTGCAAAGATCCATGATGACCTAGACGTGCAACATAAGACTCTTCATGTTTACTGCTCCAATATGGGTGTGACAGTTAATACCAACAAGACTAAAGTCATGACCATTAAATCCAAAAAGATCACCCATGGTAGTTTTGTCTATGATAGCCATTGTATAGAACTGGTTTCTTCTTATAAATATTTGGGTATTCACTTTCCTTATCAGCTCGACTGGGATTATTACATCCATAAAAGAACTATTGGAGGTTATAAAGTTTATTATGAGCTTGAAAACAATTGTAAGTCAATCGATCTTTACATTTGGAGTAAAAAAGGTTCCTCTTTGAGACTCTCGTCACCCCTATTATCTTATACGAATGTGAAGTTTTGGGGTGCAGTATATGTAGGGAGTCAAGGAGAAATATTGAGATGATCCTAAAGAAATTCATAACCTATAACCTCAAGATCAAGGGAAATGGTCCCTATCCTATCCTCTTGATCGAATTTGGCCCATCCTATATTGAATGTGCAACTATGTTTAGATATCTAATATATAATAAGAAATGTCATATATGGAATCCAAGAGGCTCCCAAAAATTGCTTCTAACTTTAGTCAAAACCCTCACCTACACCTCAAGTGTGGGTGGCATAAGCATGCTCGGTCTTGGCTCAACCTTTGGGGGATTAAGGAGGAGATCATCATGTGAAGCAAGGATAGTATAAGAAATACTATTACCTCCAATTTTAAGGAAAAGATGTGGGATGCTAAGGAGTTGGATGGTAAAAGGAAGCTAACGTACTATAAGGAGGTGATCAATCCCACCCTTGATAACCAAAATTATCGCTCTATGTTGAATAACACTAAGAAGAAAATGAGCATCACTAGGATTAGAACTAACTCTCGTGAGCTTCGAAGTGAAACCGACAATGGTCTACTCCCAAGACTCACTAGGACGATATAATGTATAATATTTGTGATATTAAGAAGGTGGAATATGAAAATCACTTCCTTTTAAACTCCCCGACTCTTCCCCACATCCACTCTCAATTCCCTATCATCAACCCCACCTCCAACCTTCTTTACTTATTAAGTCAACCCAACTATAGCGACCATTGAACGCTTCTTTCCATGCTCCTTGATCACATAAACCAGATTTTAATAAAGAAAATTAGAATTCTCTTGAGGTATGATAGACCACATTGGTATTAGTGGACATTAATCATAATCATCATCATCATTTTATTTTTTTCAAAATAATATTAAAAAAATATTATAAAGATTAAAAAAATAGATTAATTTTTTCTTTTTCTTTTTCTTTTTATCAACCATATTAATTTCTTTTATAATGTTTACATGTTATAAAGTACAATGTAAACAACTCCAAAGACAAAATATAGGTAATTCTAATACCATCATACAAAATGTAATTTGAATCCTAAAATAATAATGTCTCAAAAGCACTGTGTAATTGCTATGAGGTTTAGGCCTATCTAAGTGGTCGCTAGTTAGCATTAAATATAAATGTTCAATCATATTGATGTATGTCTAAAAAGAATCTATCATGTTACATATCCAATAATCCAAAACTATCCAAAACTCTCTTTATTTATATTTTCATAATATTTGGACAAGGGAATTTTAGTATGAGGCTTGAAGTTAAGGGTGGAATGTAATCCTCGAAATTAGAAACATAAAATTATTTACACAATCTTGAGACCATCAATTAATAATATGTAAAACAAACTTGATAATAATTACAATGTACCTGTAATGGATTCAACTTGGTAATGGTAGTAATGGATTTTGTAATTGTTTCGATTTGATAATGGTAAGAGGGATTCAATGAAAAGGGTAGTTGATTGAAGGATTGGTGGTGGCTAGCTGTAAAAATATATTGTGCACCTCAGCCTACAACTAGGTAAAATGTCATCCCCAAAAAAATTAGTTATGCTTAACAAGTGTTTATAAGTTGCAAGTAAGTTAGGTTCATAAAATCCCAAGTATGATTCTTCCCATTCACCTATCATGGTTGATGATAATGAGCTAGTAATGGTTCAAGTGCTTCAAATTATAAACCAAAGATAGCTTTCACAAGCCAAAAGTGAAAGGGAAAACCCTCTAGCCTAACTTGAAGAAGGGTGAATCTGTGATAAAAGAGATGAAGTGATATTGAGATCAAAACTTGATGAAATAGAAAATATTGTGAGGATGAACAATGATAATTATGAAGTGATGTATAAATCATCAAGGATCAACAATACCTTTGTTAAATTTATTTAAGCGTGATATAAAACATAAACCATGATGACTTAGTGTGGTCATGGAATTGGTAAGTAAAAATTGTAAAGTGAGATAAGTCCCATGGATAATGATGAATATGTATGCAAGGTTGAGTATTTAATTTGGTATTGTTTCTTTAAGGAATTATGTTAAGGTGAATAATAGCTTAATGGTCAATTTTACCAAATTTCCCTTAGAAAGCAAGAATATATGACTAAATATTAAGGGTCAAATTTATCAAGGGTGCTTGAAATTTTAATAGTGTACATAATTGAGTAAAAGATGTGAAATCTTGCGAATTATGGATAAGGTGACTATCCTTGGTAAGTAAATTTTCAATTTCCATTTTGGAAGAATAAGTTGTGATGATCTAGATCTAACTGATAGACATAACCAAAATAGATCCTTGATGGATGTTTAATGATATTGATGTGTTAAATGGTATTCATGGTATTCATGATACGAATGTTCATGATTTTGTTTCTTTCCATGTGATATGCGTTGAGAAGATTATCATATTTGTGATGATAATCTATTTGATTATATTAACATGTGGTAGGTTCAAGACTTAAATGAATTGGTTGAGTTCCCTTCATTAAATAATCTCACTATTGAGATGTCATGGGGTCAATGAGCTAGTGGGACGTGATCCCATTGGGTGGATTTGTCCGAAATAATGTTTTCGTGGATGTAGCAGTCAATGATCTTTGGAGTCTATGAACTACATAAAAAAATAATAAAAAAATAAAAAAAATATTAACATGTGAGGCCCATGGGGGGCAGTTCAATTGGTTATGAAGTATTATGTATATAATGAGATTCAATGTTCAAATGCATCTATGTCAAACCATTTTTTTTTATATTAACATGTGGTTCTGTTTATGATTCAAATGTAATGTTGTATCTTTGATAAAGATATGCTAATGTTGAAGTTATAATGTTGTGATGGTATTTTAGGATGGGATGATATGTGGCAGTTGGAAATTGTTTTTAATGAGATGTTAATGATGTCATGCATGAGTATTTGGTACTTAATTATTGATAATGCTATGACTAAAATAATACATTAATAATTACATAAGCAACATGATAAGTGAGTGGGATAAATCATATCTGGGAGTTGACATGGATAAATTATCTACAAGTTGTGAACACTACATTCCTATGATCATGCTGACCGAAACCAATGTTTTGTGGATGACTGTCCACCAAATCATAGGCTCAACTACACTATGTATTTCTACATCTAACAATCATTGAGCCCTAAATCAATTACATTTTCCAAAAAATCGTTCCTATCCTAAGATTGTCATAAAAAAAGAATGTCTCAAATCCTTATTTCATCCATTGAACAAATTAATTTGTTCCAAAAATATAAAGATAATATTCACACACATAATCTGTGTGCCATCATAAAAATTCCTATTTTTTGTTTGAAGCTTTAATTAAAATAATTTTTTTGATCTAATTGATTATTACTTATTTCATTTTCCATTCCTTTATTTTTATTAACATGACTTATCTACTAGTTTCCATAGTTTCGTTTATTAATTTATTTGAACATCAATTTTATTTATATATTATTAATTTAATTATCTTTCTCACGTTTTTATTATTTATTATTTTATTTATTATATATTATTAATTAATTTTGATAATATGGGGTATTGCAAGGAAATCCAAGATCTCATGTACAACTTAATTAGTGCATTGGACAATAAATACATGAGAGTAAAGAGAGTAAAGGGGCTATACTCTTCCTCATTAACAAGTTATCATTGCACAAAAGCACGATGTAAGATAAATTCATGATACTACCATGGAGATATTAAAATTAAACCTTGGGCGGGAAACTAATAGAGTAAATGTAGAAAATTAAATTCTAGGTGGAGAAATAGTCAACGCAAATGTTAAAGACCCTTTGAAACAAAAAGAGCGAATTATTGATATAAGATGGTGAAGTGTATTGATGGTCTACATGGTGCTGTGAAATAAGAGATTTGGGAGGGAGAGAATGGGGAGAGAGAGTTCCAAAACATAAAGTGCATGTGTATTTGAGTTGGAATTAAACTTATGGAACTCAATCTATCAAAATGTATGATAAATATTAAGTTTCTAGATTGACCAAATGACTAAGAACGGATCGAGCTATAACGGGTGGAAGATCGATCAATAAGGAAGCCTATTAACTAAAAAAAAGTCAAATCAATATGAAGCTAAGAAATGTAAAAACATAAAATAAGATATATGGAGTTGAAGAGAAGCCTAAAAAATACTTAAAAGTTTTATAAATAAAATGCAACCTATTTAAATTGGTGGTTGAAAAATAATAAAAAATAACAATAACCCAAAACATTCTGCTCATTATATAGGGAAAGGTAATTGAAAAAATAATAATAATTCAAAATATAATGTTCACTTATACACTTGGATAAAGGTCCCGATCCTTTAATAGATTTTACAACGGGTATGTAATTAAGAGCTTAACTAATTGTATGCAATCCAAGACGGAAGAAAAGTTGAAACTCGATGCACAAAATTAGAGGTTGAAAAAATACTAACAATTGAAATGTATGTTGTTCGATGGCCCAAAGTATGCATCCTCAAGAAAGGGATGACGTTGGTGATGTTCCCTTCTTGGTAAGTCCACCCTCTTGTTATATTTCTATCTTTGGACTCTCTTTAACTTACACTCTTTAACTTATCACATTAAACATTTATGTG
>APFE030185058.1:20784-74909 GCA_000404065.3 Pinus taeda
TTTAAATAAATTTGATAATTTAGTTAAAGTACAAATGAAGGAACTTTAAAATGGATAAATATATCATTTTTGGTATCTCAGTTTCATTTATATTCTAGTTTATTTAGAAAAAGGAAACACATAATTATATAAATCATAGAGGCTATACCACTAATTTGTTTGATGGAAATGAGACTATTCTAATATTGTTAAAAGATAGTCCCACAATAGCTCTCTATGCAAAAAGTTTACAAAAAAAAATAAAAATTAATGTAATCTATCGATAGGGGAACCAAGCAATATAAAACATCAAAGTTACCAAGTGGCAACATATATCCAAAGATGAAATAAAAGATCCACCATAGACGAATTTGGATTGAACATGACATAGAGAAATATAATAGGGTTTATGAAGTAAAGGAAACTATAGCAGTTGATATAAAAAGTTAAAACCGTTGTGATGAAAACATATAATTAGGATTGACTACACCCATCCACAACATGGTGAGGTGCATCATGATAAGAGATTCTCTCTATCATGGAGGAAACCCTATTTTTTTACATTATCTAGGAGTAAAGTGTAATTAGAAAGTGATTTGGCTTCTCTAACCCACACAACCTTTACCAAATTCTTTGATTATCATTCTCCTTCACTAGCAGGGCATGTGTAATGGAAGTCTTAGTGTGCTAATAGAATTTCGTTATTTGGAGAATTTGGGGTCTCCTCTATGACTATTGTGACAATATAATTCCATTATTTCAAATATTTTGGTGTCTTGTATATGACTAGTTCCTACATTAGGGATGGACTTCTCCACTAGTTTATTAACATCTTTATTATCCTTGTGATTTCTTTGTACCTTGACATCCTCTTACTGACCTTAATTTATTTATGAATGATGGAAGAAGTTAGATTTATAAAAGAAACAACTGCAACAGAAGATCACTCTCTTCCCTTCCCTTGATGAGACATGCAAGGAGTCATGCATACAAAAATAATCACTAGAAAACTAACACTACAATCATCTATAATGAAAAAATGTATAGAAAAAGTTGCAACAACAGATCATGCTTTCCAATTGTGAGATCAACCTTATTATTTACTTGCCACATGTCACATGCCCGCTAGGCCTAATTTGACAATTACCTACTAAGGCTCCCATTCCTTAAATTTATTTCGATCAAAGTTAGATCCAATAGTCATCACAAGTATACTTATTCCATCTTTACATGAACAAATATTATTCATGCAACCATACTCATATTCTTCAAAATTCGGCAACATCAAAAGTAATGAACCATACCCCGTGGGCACAATACTACAAACTCTTTCTATGCTTTACCAGATCCATGATGTGAGATTTTACGTTCAATTACAAGACTTATATTTCAAATCAACCCTTAACATAAATTACAACTTGGAGAAATGAATCAAGCATGACATGCAACCAATAAGATTCTTTGATGACTCAACACAAGCATTAATGGAACATTATCTTGAGTCTACCGTAGCTAGTATGGCCATGAATCATGATCATAGTCCTATTGGAATAGTTGAAGGTATTACTAACATAAATCTTATGCAATATGCATAAATAGATAAGTAGCCTCATTGGAGGAAATTCCTATGATGCGTAATGTATAGCATAGATAACCTGAACCATAGGCTATACAATTTGAAGCCTTAAAAACATAATTGTTCTACGTACATCTATGTCTCATGCCTAAATATTCACCACCTTAAAAACATAGATATCATAGAATTTTAAAGACGTACTATGTTCCTTCACTAAATTTAATTGTGATTAAATTTAGGTTCCAGTTCCATAGTTATCCCATGCATCTGGATATAACCATCTCATAATTAAAGGTAGTACATGCAATTCTACTCATGCGTAGTGGTGACATGCATATTCTACCATTAGTAACATGTGCCATATAGCTCCTTGATCCCAATATTAATAATTATCTATTATGCTCTTGTCACTAAATTTACACTTGGATGCAATAAGGGTCACATGCATAAGAATTCAATCATATTCATAATTTAAAGATAACACATACAACTATACACCTGCACTGATGGATTCAACAACATAAAAGGTAAGGAGATCAACAACATAAAAGGTAAGGAGTAAAGATACAGCACATCCCATACACGTGGTTTAGAGAAAAGAAATTTGAAAGATTGTCACTTAGAGGGCCTAGCACCTGCACCCAACCTGAAACTGGTTGTCACCAATTCACGCCCCGAGCCAAGAGTTCTTGGCATTCAACTGTATAAAAAACGGCTGAAAACAAAATCAGAAGGCACATTTACGAAAGTGAGAAGCACTAATTGAAACAGAAGAACCATTCCGCGCTCCAACTGTATCAAAACTGCTGATACGACGTTTAGGAATATCAGGAGAAATTAATGAGGAATCAAAAGCGCTATCACATCAAACTGATCGTAAAGTCAGACTCGGGCACTATCGACAAAACTAATTTGCTTTTTAATTAGCGGGCAACAGTTAGTCGGTCTCCTTTATAAAAGGACATGATATTGCCATCACAACGATCCCTCTGTCAAGCATTATCATTCTCCAGCCTGTTGGTTGTGTATAGTTGTGTATAGTAAAGTTAGTCGGTATCCTTTATAAAAGCACATCATACTGTCATCACAACGATCCCTCTCTGACACATTATCGTTCTCCAGCCTGTTGGTTGTGTTTTTACATGACGTTCAAAAATGGGAACGGAAAAACTTCTTACTTTTCTCTTTTTAATTTTATTAATCATCTTCTTGTTATGTTTTTGCTCATCAATAATCTGTATAAAGGAGATATGGACTTGAATACAGGTGGAGAAGTTATTATTAAATCTTAAAAAATTAGATTATTCTAATAAAACATTAAAACATCATATTATAATGAGATTTGAATTTACGTGGGAAGTGATTATTAAATTTTTCTAATTATTTAAAATACAAAAAATTAATTACTTATATGTAAGGATTATTTATTCTATTAATTTAGAATATTAGTGTTTATATTAAGATTTAATATTGAATTCATATATTAAATTTAATATTAGATTTAATATAACTTTGTGTTCGTTTTTATTAAAATCTAACCATTAAACTTATACTAAAATCATATTCTAAAATTTTAATATTAAAAGTTGATTTTCAAACTAAATATTTAAAATATTATTATTACTTATATATTTATTATAATTGTATAATAATTAATATTAATACTGATATTAATATTAAATCTCTATCATACACTTAATAATTATTATTGTGGTTGATATATGGTTATTAGTGTATATATTAACCAAATGTTTAATATGGCAAGAAGATGCTAATATATATATAGAGGATCCATGTGCAGGGGCTCACTCAAAATGTTGATTGTAAAGATAGGTAAGGAACATTGAACAACGCTGGCTATGCCATATGCCCTTATTAATGTGACTTGGGCCTTGTCGTCCACTTTGGCCCCTTATTTTCAAGACGGCAATGCCTTGAGACCAAATCCTTATGGGTGTTAGGTCTCCTGCATGACGTCATCATGTCACATGGTGGCCTATGAGGGGTTCCATGTGTCACCTATTTCCAAGGTTTTAACCCATCAAAAATTGCCAAATCACCATGCCACATGGAAACCCATGCTGGAACAATGTCATTATGCTCACATGTCATGCCATGATATCTTTTCTACCACATCACATCCTGTAGATCCCTACCATGTGTTCATGTTGTTTTCCACTGACATCATGCCATGTGTCGGGGAGAAACTCTCCCACATGGTGCAACTCTTTTGGGTTAGGAATATATGTTAAAGGTCATGCAACTATCATCCTCATCCATGATCCATTTTATCAATGTTGATCATGAACCATCATATTAGCGAAAGGGTGCAAAGGGTCTATGCATGGAGTTGGGTTACAGTTTTTGGCAAAGCGAGGGTGAGTTTTGGTGAAAAATGAGCTCGTTCGAGCTATTTTAAGCACTCAAATGACCAATTTTAAGTGCTCGACCAAGATTCTTAAGGGCTTAGACATAGCTCGATCGAGCATTTAAACAAACTCTCGATTGAGGTCATCTATAACTCAAGTTAACATAGGAGCTCAATCGAGCTAGTGGACCGATTGATCCCTAAAGATTGATCGAACTATAGGCTCGATCAAGCTATATGCTCGATCGAGCCTCTATTTGGCATTGAAATCCATGAGTGCAGTCTCGCAAGCCATTTTTGTAGACCACTACAGCTTGATCGAGGCATTTAATTGTTCAACCAAGGCATTGTACTGTTCAACCAAGAATTTGGGAGATGGAAAAGTGACCACACTAACGCCCCCAAAGATCAAACCAGGCCAAGGGAAGTTTCCTACTATTTTTTCTCTATTTGAATTATTTTTTCTTGCAAAAAGAAATTGAAATGAAAACACACCATACAGAAACCATGAAAATTACAAAAAAACTATAAAAACCACCAATAAAAGCCCTGCAAAAAGAAAAAAAAAAAACCTAAAAAATCATTGAGAAACCTTTGAAAACAAAGAAAACAACATAGAAGACCACAAAAAAACCAAGCAAAAACCCTTGAAAACCACCAAAAAAATAAATAAATTAGATTTTCATTTTGTTTTTTTTCCTTTTATTGAATAAGATTTCCATAATTGCAATGGTAGAGTGTCTATTATGAATTTTTTTTCTAGATTTTTAATGGTAAAAACTTATTTTCTAACTATTTATGTTTTTCAGCTTTTTCTTAGGAATATTAATGAAAATAAATTTAAAAATATTTTGATTTTTTTATTTAAAATGAATTTTAAATTTTGAAGAAATTTGGCAAAAAAAAATCCAAAAAGCTGCAAAACATAAAACATCTAAACTATAATAGCAATAATAAACAATTATGAGCTTAATTGACATTGTATTATGGTTCCTCCAGATGAAACTCTACTTATCAAAATAAAAAAATATTATTTTATTTTAAACTTTAAATTAATTATATTTTAAATTCTTTTTTAATAATAAATCCTACAATCGATTAAAAAAATATTTACTTAAATAAAATATATCTTTTAAAGGTAAAATCCAATTGAAAATATATATCTATATATATTTCATCACTATAACTATTTATATTAATATTTATTATATTTATTTTAATATAACTATAATTATATATAACATTCTAAAGTAATAATATTAACAAAGCATAACTCTATATTATATATATATATATTATATATATTATTCAATTTTAACAATGCTTCATTGATAGGTACATTAAATCCATGTTGAAAAGTGTATTTAAAGTGAATACAAATATTTTTTCTCTTCTCATTTGTATTATATTGTTTCATTATGTAGTTTGTTGTAGTAGAAACATTATCTTCATGTGCTAGCGCCTACTACACACCATATGTTAAAGTCAAATATTCTAAGAACTTAAAGACTATTAGAATATTTGGTTGGCATGAAATTTTATTAGTTTTGCAAATATGTTTATTTCAATTTTTTACACATATATTTACATATTTATGCTCTATGAATAAAATGCATTATTTCGAAATGGGAAGAAGTGTGAAGGAAAATTTTATCACTTGTTTGGATTAAGTTTCCATGGAACTCAATAGTTTGGTTGATAAATTATCAAAAAATGGACTCTAAAGTTCAGGACTTCAGGCTAGATTTTTCTACAGATCCTCTATCAAATTTATTCTTGTCAACATTTTTCTAAGTCAACATTTTTTTCTTGGATTAGTTTATATGTATCACATGTAATATTTTTGTATTATATAAAATAGTTTAGTAAACATTTTGTTTTGGATTAGTTTATACATGTATTAGATATGTATTATATGTAATATGCAGAACCATCTGTTATATGCCCCCAAACAACGAGCGATTAGAGTGTGGGGTGATCTGCTATACATGGTCAGGCTCATGCTAGATCACATATCCCAACCACAGTGTGTGTTTCAGTTTCAGATCTTGGATCTAGCACAAGTCAGAGTGTTAGAGATAGTGTTTTTGTCTATTTTGATGATCATATTATATAGAGTGGACTATCTTAAACCTTATCTAGGTGCATTTTTAAATCCTCTTTAAGCTTTATGTGTCTATATATTAAAATTGTCTTTAATTTTTAAACTGTCTTCAACTGATGTGTTTTTATTTAATTTATATGTTATTGTGCTTCTAATTTGTTATGTATATGTTAAGTTATGTTTATGATTTTTATACCCTCTTCAAGGTGAAGCTAAGGATCACAGTGCAATGTTAATCCCTCTGTGGGACAATGCTACAACGAGTATCACACTAAAGAATGTTATGACCCAATATACATGGATCACGGGAGAGCTAGGAAAAAGCTTTGCTAGTTCACCTACTAGGTGTAGTTTATCTTTGATGTTGGATAACATCGATATGTTGATTGAGACATATCGAAGGGTGAGCCCACAGAGTTGCCCCCTACATTCCACATAGAGGATTAGGAAGTAGGAGGTTAGAGGCCCACATACTTGACAAGTGGTGAAAGAGGCCGCCAATGACATTGATGTTCGTGTGGATTTTTTCGACATTCCTTTAGAGCATCTTGCTAATTATTCAACTCGGATTCCATTCATATATTTTAGGAATGCTGATGGAACCCTTTTATTTATGATCAATTAGTTAGAGCTTGGGACTAGTTCCCACACGATGATCGAGGCCCCCTTTACTTTTTAAAGCATATATATGTAGAGTTTCTTCTACAAATGAGATTAGATTACACTAACATCGGATCTAAGTTTTATGGATCTATCTTGTGACACACTTATGATCATGCTAGGGATCGTAGGGACCCTGGGCATGTACCAACACATATAATATTGTTTTCACTACTATAACTTCATAATTCCTCCAGGTTGAGGCGAGGAACATAAAGGTAACCACAAATCACTTTAAAATTGGAATCTAACCCTTCCAGCTTCAGAGAGATCTCTCTCTATATGAATGTTCAATCTTAGGTCTTAGGCAAGGTATTAAGATCAGAGAGATAGATTTAACAATTCGATGGTAGGGAAGAGGTAAGATCAAGTGGACATGGAGTCATATGGAGTCACTTATTTTTAGTGATATGATGGGGAAAATGAGGAAACCTTAGACAGAGGCAAGGTAGGAAATCCTTCTGATGTCCTTTTTGACAAATTTCTTTGTAGAGATGGTGAGAAGAGGAGTAATGTAATTGATAACATCTAAAGCATCTAGATGACGATGAATTTTATATATCACAATAGAGGAAAAACACTAAATGTTTAGCTAGCTATAGTAGAGCACTTCACAGTGAATTGTGAAATGAAATCTTGTTTAACTAAACACGAATACATAACAAATCAAGCATAATTATAACAAGAGAGAAATCACATATAGAGGAGATAACATAACCATAAGAAATTGACACATGAATCCTTGTAAAAGTAGACTTTAGCCTTCATCATTCACTGAAACTTAATTAAAATGTACAATGCACAATGTCTTCTATATGAAACGCTGACCAACCCTTTTCTTAGCGAAGAATACATCATATATATAATATATATATAATATAATATATATATATATATTATATTATATATATATATATATATATATATTATATATATATGATATAACAATTAGTTCCTTCCTTTAGGAACCGAATTCTCCAAAAATATTCAATTTCTTCCTTCAACTACGAATATAGAACTCCTTTATAAAAACTAGGAAATTGTTTTGACTAAGAAATCCTTAAACAAATTAAATTGAATACATGCATAAAAATGAGGCTTGACACTCCCAAATAACTCAGGAAAATTAATATGACCATGAAAGTAAATTACATGAGGTTTGTATTCAATTTTCATGGTTAAATTGTTAACTATGTGGAAGCACAACACATTCTCTACGCTACTTCCTTCTTTAGCATAAACGCAGCAAAAAACACAATGAATTGGTGATTTTCAAGCTTCTGATCATGACCTATAATTATTGATGCACCAAACAAGTAGGAACCAACTTCTACATCATCAGGCACCCACTGGAAAATGCCAGTCACAACTGTAAAATTCCACCCATAAAAATCACCACCTACAGTAGAAGTGCAACACCTGAGCGCAACAAATTTCCACCTGGATATGTTTCATTAAGTGTTGGGCTCTCTGGCTAAATAAAAGAATTTTTCTGATGATTCTGATAGTTTTAAAAACCTCCTTACACCTTTATACACAAGAAATAGCAGCAAAGACCTAGACCCTATATCATATTTTAATACTTTGACAATAGTGCAAAACCTCCATTGTGTTACTGTATCACCTACTTTTTTTTACAAAATTTCCTAGAAAGGCACAGGATGTGATTTTATATAGGCTAAATAACTTCAAACAAATAGGAAAAATGAAAAACATGTCTTATTTTTAAATCCAAACTAAAACCTTTGTTGCCTCTCCCAACATGTCCAGATTTCCTCTTTCTGCCATCTGGTTTTCCTATAATGCCTCCTGCAACAGTTTCTTTGTAGCCCTCAGCTCCTTTTTCGAAGTGGATTTCGCCTAGAAATGTTCTTGAGCTATCTGTGTAGGGGTAGAGTTCTCTCTAACATATGCTTAGCTTCAAACAATGTTGGCTCACATATGTTCAAGTGGTCATATATCTTCTGTTTGGCCCTCTCATATTGTTCTCTAGATCTTGTAATTTCATTTTGAGCTTTCTTCAACTGATTCCTCAACCTATGGAAAGTGTGCTTCCCTTCATCCAACTCAGTCTTATTCTTTTCTAGTCTCATGACACTTTCTTTCTGTAGTTACAATTTGTTGAAGACCTAGTTATAGGAATCCTTGTTGATGAGGTCTCTAGCTCTTAAATGTTCTATATTTCTACCTTTCCTTTACCTTTAGACTTAGTGGTAGATGGAATTGTTTTCATCACACATTCTGCTTCATTAATCTTTAGTGTCTTCTCCAAAACATTCTTCTTCAACTCCCTATTATCATGTTGAAGCTAAGAAATGACCAAATGAGTATTTTTCAATTTTTCTTGTAGTTCTATAATATCCTTATCCTAGTCATCTGAAACTATACTCTCTTGTATGGTATATAGAACTTCAGTTGACTATTCAGGTTTTTTCTTAATGGGGAATCTCTTCGAATAAGCTCCTGTGAGTGGTTTCTTGGGAATGTCCACCATCTCATGGGAAAAATGAAGTTTTTTACATTTTTTCTTGTTTGATGGTCCAACTAAAGTTGATGACCTTTTTACTGATATCTCCACTGCTGAATTAACATCCTTTTCGATAGATGGAGTTGTATCCTTTTAATCTAGAGGCTATTTCGAAACTTATTTGTCAACTTAGATGAATCTACGAATGCTTGCCATGAGTGATTTTTCTTTCTTAGCACCTCCACCACTAACAATTTGGTCAAATAAAAATGAAAGAGAATTGGCTCTACCTAACTTTGATTACCCTGAACCATATCTTCCATCTTTCCAATTCGCTTAAACAAGTAGAAATGTAGACTCAAAGGGCTTTTACCTGTGAAATGCATCAACAACCAGAAATGATACTCATAAACTCTCCCAAATCAGCCTTCACAAGTGAAATACAAATGGATGACCTTGAGTAGTTTTCTATTGGATTCAGGCAGATATTCTCGTGGTACGATAGCTCCATATTCTTTGTTTTTATACTTCGGTTTTAGGAAGCCTTTGTAGTGTACTATACCTAAAAATATTCCCTTGAACCATTGTTCTCCATGAAAAGGGATCTTTGTAGTGACTGAAATGGTAATCTCTCACACTAGAAAACTCATTTATCCAACCTTAACATCTACCCTAGTGAATTTCACTGAAAAATATTTAGTTATTTGAACACTGTAACCCTCTATTGTTTCACAAAATCTGATGCAACTAGTCTAGTCGAATGCAACCCTAATTGCTAGATCTGAATTTATGAAGACAATATATTGAGGCTCAAACCTGACTATGTCTCCCCTTTTGTGCATTTTCCTATTTTGTGCGGTCATAACTTACAATGAAAAGAGAACTCTAAGGTTTCTTGATGCAATTACAGTGCTTAACAACTTAGCAAAACAAGAAAGTGCAATGAGCATCAAATTAGGTTTTTGATGAGAGTTTCTCACAGACTTTGAATGTAAATATTGTGTACTAAAATTTAAAACTACAAGAACCCAACACACACACTACAATGCATCAATTGGTTGTTTCTAAATTAAGATAATTTTTCAATACACAACCATATTAATAAAATGAAATGACTTAGAGGTTAAGGGGGTTGCAAGATTTTTTAGGTGCTCTTTTCAATTTCTAAGGATGAACCTAATAACACACAACATGAATCATGCACCAGAAGAAAAAAATAAACCCTATGAGTGATCATGGTTCAAGAAAACCTCCATCTTGAAGAATCGTAGTGGGTCCCATGCAGAGAAAGTGAAACAACTTCATTTGGCTGTTTAGACCATATAAGGAGGAGGAAAGACTAGTTCAATGGCTTTCTGAGAGTTGAATACATGCATTTGTCAACTTCCACATGTTCTAAGGCTCCTTTTTTTATAATGATTAGTTGCAAATTGAAATATAAAAGTGCAACACAAATCATGAGCATAAAACCAACTTGTAATGATGATGATGTGAGGGCTCGAACTTGCAACTAACTTGATAAAACACTAATGAACTTGACTCAATGATGGAAACTCAAATGTATCATAATTTTCACTCATGACTAGATTGACACATTCCCCTAAACATTCTAAACTTAAACCTTAGGAAATAAATGACTATTTCCATCATTATTTGAAAACACTTTAAACATAACCCTACATAGACTCAAACTAATCATATGATCTCACACTTATCTAAAAAGAAAAAACTAATAACTTTATCTCTAAGAGATCATAGTAACATTTTATAATTGACCAAAATAATAAAAATACTAAGCTTGTCTTTTGACTACTATAACATAGGGCACTAACATTGGCTCCAATGGGGATGGAATCCTCCTTGTGAGGTGCCAAAGAACAGTGTAGACCATGTGAATATCCCTTGGATTTTATTGACTCATGACTAAATCATGACTAAATATGACTCATTATATTCTGAAAATTTGCAGCAGCTCATAAAAATCTTAGGGCCATCTCCTCAGGCTTCAAATTTTGGTGACATCTACGCGCACCTGCAATACTGGAAATTGGAATGGATATATACAATGAAGTGATCAAAACCAATTGATTTAGGTAAAATAGTGCTTTAGAAACCTTCCATTTACAAGCCCTCTAGCAAGAAATTCTCTTGTTAAAGCCTGAAGAAAATATGCATTACTCCCATGGAAGGTTGTAATTTTGAATGGTCCTTTTCAAATATTTTCAAATTTTCCTTGTTCACCTTTGTCTTCATTATGAGCATCCCACTTCAGAACTAGGTCACCAACCTAAAAATATTTGGTCTTTGTTCTTCAATTAAAAATCTTCTTAATTTTATCCTGGATTACTTGTGTATTATTATATACTTCCTCTCTTGTTTGTTGCGTTTGAATCATCTAATTTATTCTTCTTTGCAAGTCATTGTTGGCATTCTGATAGAGGTGCTGTCCTTAATGGCAACTCACATAGATGATAGGTCACATTGCAACAATTTAACAACAAAGGATTATAGATCAGACTCCATAGATTGAATAAAGAGAGTGGTTTAAGAAGTATACATTGTTTCACTTTGTCCAAGTAGCGTATACACGTGAGTTAATAGAACAAAAGGAGTGTATACATATGCATGCACTTTCATAGAAGGAAAATCATGTATGGGATGGAAAATCAAGTTTTTGGTTCGAGGTATTGGTCTGAGGCATTTGGTCTGAGGTATTTGGTCTGAGGTATTTGGTCTGAGGTATTTGGTTTGAGGTATTGGTCCTAAGTGGTTTTGGTCTGAGGTATTGAGAAAGGCATAAAACTATATAAGGAGGAGAGGATCAAAGGGATATGAGTGCAAGTAATGAATATGCTATGCAAAAAGAGATCAAAAGAAAATATTCATGTTATGGGTTTCAGGTGCTTTGCTTGATCTAAACTAAGGATGAACCTTAGTGGTTGATGAGGGATGATATCTAATGATGGATCGGTATCATAACACCTGGAATGAGTTATCATTATGTGGTTTGATCATGGATAGTCTAGATATGAATGCTAACACATGATTTACACTATAAATGTTCTAATTCGAGTATGGCTGAAGTATGAAATAGTTGTGATTTTTTAAGTTAGTATTTGCAGATATGTACACTGATTTTCTTTGATAAAAGCACATATACTCATCAGTTTGGCACATTGAAGTAGCGCATACATTATGAAACATGGTGTTTGAAGTTGCAGTTGCTTCCCATTATTGATGTAGAGTTTTTGGTTCTGCTTTTTGTTTTGGTGACTGTGTTCTAGTGACAGTGTTCTGAAAGTTCAAATTGATTGATTGTGATTTGCTTCAGTGATGATGGGTTTCCAGTGATTGGTTGTATTACAATGATGATTAATTTTGAGCCTCAATATTGCTGATGGGTCTAGTGTGAAAATTGATGAAACGAAGCCTTCAGATTGTGGTGTTGTGTTCGAGGAGTATCCAATATGAAAATTTATGAAACGCGATGCTTGTAGGATGATGAGGGTTGGAGCCTTCAGTGAGGCAGTTGAAGTTTCCTACCAGTAGTGGCTGGTGATTTGGCTAATGGGTTGGAGCTCCCTTCTAGGAGCAGCTGGAGAATGAGTGAAGGTTGGAGCCTTCTGTAGGCCAACACCTACGTACTAGTAAATATATCAACTAGTACAAGAGCTAGGGGGTTGTAGCTCTCTTCTGGAGTATGAGTGAAGGTTGGAGCCTTCTATAGGCCACTTCCTACATACTAGTAAACAGATCGACTAGTACAAGAGCTAGGGGGTTGTAGCTCCCTTCTAGTAGAAGTTGGAGAAGAAGAGAAGGTGGTAGCCTTCTGCAGGTGGATTCCTGTGTACTAGTATGAGTCTGCACCAGTACAAGATTGTAAACGATTTTTTCTTATATTAAAAGAAGACACTAGTAGGTGGTTTTTGTCCACATTGGGTTTCCACCTCAAATCTTCATGTTCATGTCTGTTCTTTATGTGTGATGATTTATTATGTTATTAATGCACATGGCGACTATCTATATGGTGAATGAAGTATTTATGCATTAATTAAAGATCAACATATGATGAATTAATTAAATCATAAGTTTGTTGGATATATTTTGGTTGCTTTAAAGACAGTTTCATGTACACGCGAGTTACCTTCATTGAAATAGCGTATATAAATTTGAATATGAAAAAAAATTTATTGATTTGATAAATATTGATTCACCTCCCCCCCCCCCCCCCCCTCCGCCGTATTATTTCCAACAGTCATTTTGGGTCTACATATACTTCTTGCAACAACTTCATTACTATACTTCCCAAGGAAGAAGGAAAAACAACATTTGTTCCATATACCAGCTGAAAAGGTGACATACCAATTGACATTTTAGTGTTCACTCTATCAGCTCATAGTGCATACATCAACTTTTTATGACATGTTTCCTTATTTTCTTGCAACAAATTCTTTATAATGTTCACCAAAATATTATTTGAAGACTCAGCTAAACCATCACCTTATCGGTAATATGTAGTAGAGCGATTGAGTACAATACGATATTTATGTCATAATTCAATCATTTTCTTGGAATTGAAAGCAACGACATTATCAATGATTATTCTATGGGGACAACTACATATTGAGAGGATATTACCTTCCAAAAACTGAATGATGGATGTGCATGTTACTTGTATGGTTGGTATTGCTTCTATCCATTTTGTAAAGTAGTATGTGGCAGTCAAAATCCATTTATGTTGGGCTGAATATGATGGATGGATTTCCCCAATGAAATCCAAACCCCGTTGTTGGAATGTTGCTTCAATTGTAATGGTTTCAAGGGTAGAGGCAAAGGCTTCATTTTTCCTTCAAAAATTTAACATTCATGGCATCTTAAAATTTTTTTATGAACATCAACAAACAAGGTTGGCCAGTAAATATCAGTCCTTCAAATTTGGTTAGCTGTAGCTTTCTAAAAATGGTGGCTTCCACAATCCCCTTTGTGAAATTATTCCATAGCAATTTGTGCATCATCCTCTAATAAGCAATTTAATAGTACACCTCGCCAATCTTTCCAATACAAGAATTGATTTAAAATGCAAAATTTCATAGCCTTTAGTTTCAGAATTCTTGCCTTTGTTTTGGTCACTTCTAGAGGAGCATGTAAGTGTTGTAAAACATAAACTATATCAACATACCATGTAGAGGGATAAAAAATTATGATACATATTGAGAAGGTTCTCAATCATTTTAATTTGACAAACAAACCATAAAATTTATGTCCAATACATTCAAATTTGAATCAGGCATCAGCTTGTCCAAGGCTTGATTTCCACATCATAGTCAAGAATAGTTCCTATCTATCTACCTCTTCTACCTTCAAGATCGGGTTGGGTTAGAATATCTTTCACAACAAAATTTGGGACATAGGCAATCACATGCGAATGAAGCACATAAACTCCAAAATCTTTCAAGACTTTAACCAATGCATAAGTCCGCTTCTCCGTAATATTGTACTTAAGGTAATAATCTCTCGAACTCCTGTTAAAAAAAGCTATTGGTTATTCATTACCTTGTTTATTTTTTCACATTAATGCTGCTACAATGGTGTGCTCTGATATAAAATAAAAAATGATAAAATCTTTAATATAATCTGAACTAGCCAAAATAGGAAGACTAGCCAAGGCAATTTTTACCTCAGAAAAATACTTCTTTGTTTCAACCATCAACCTGATTTCACTTTCCTTTCTCAACATGCTGGTCAAAAACCTTATAATTTCTTCTAAGTTAGGAATGAACCTTATAAAAAAATTAACTCTTCCCAAAATTGACTGAACCTCCTTCTCATTCCTTGGAATGTCAATTTTATGAATTGTAGCTACCCCATTTGGATCAATTTTAATACCATCCTTTGAGATTATATGCACCAATAATTTGCCTTCCTCCATTGAAAAATTTTACTTCTTTGGATTTAAACATATGCCAAACCTCATGGGCTTGTCAAAATCCTGTCTTAGATGTTGTAAATGATCAGAATTAGATTTTTAAAATACAATGATATCATCAAGGTAAACTACAATGAACTTATGCTTTTCATGAGCAAATGAAATATCCATGGCTCTTTGAAAAGTAGCCCCTTCATTCATCATCCTAAACTAAATTTTGGCATACATAAAGGTTCCCCATGGTGTGATAAAAATTGTTTTCTCTTGGACATCAGGATGCACCAAAATATGATTGTAACCCGAGAAACCATCAAGCATAGACATCCTCTAAGATCCAACCACCTTTTGAATTATATGGACCATCTTAGGTAAGGTATAATTATCCTAAAGAGATACTTTGTTGAGGTTTCTGAAAACAACACAAAGCCTTATTTCACCAGTCTTCTTTCTTTCAGTGACCAAATTAGCAAGCCATTTTCAAAACCTTAAAGGAACGATAATTTTGGCATTAAACAATTTTCTAAATTCTTTTTCAATAAGAGGAAGCAACAAGGGATTGATTCTTCTCAGTCTTTGATTAAAAGGCTTCTAATACTGCTTAGTTGGTATTGTAAGTTGGATAATTCTCTTATCATACACGTTGAGGTCTTCATATCTCCAAGCAAAAATATGTGAGCATTCCTTCTTAACATCAAGATATTTTAGTCTATATTCATAGGTCAAATATTTGGAAACCATGACCATTTTAGGTTGTTGTTTTGTCCCTATATTGTAGTCCTCTACTTCACTCTTAGTTAGAACTACTTTGGGGTTCTTAGCTACATCATTCTCGTCAAACAACTTCTCAAGAGGGATCGAACCTTTTGGAATTGCATTATACTCCAATTGTATGACCTAAAGATCTGCAAATTGATTTTCAAAACCATCTAAAACTGAACCCAAAACTTTCCATTCACCCTCATCAAAATAATTTTCATCGTCTATGCACAAACTCGAAAAATCCTTGTATATGAAGTTGTTTTTCATCTTTAAACACTTGTGAATATCTTACATTGTTTAGTAATGATGTTCTATGTTTGACTTTTATTTCTTACTTCTTATTGGGATAGATAGGAATATTAAACACACTAGTTGATGTGGCTAATGCATCAGTTAACATATTTCGTCCTCTAGGAATCGAAGAGATATTCTATTCTAAAAAACGTTGCATCATTTATACGACAATATTCATATAGGCTCTCATCTTTGGGTGTTTAGTCTGATACTCACCTTTTATTTTATTGATAATGAGCTCTAATTCCCCATGAACTAAAATCCTTTTTTCCCCCAAATCCTTCAAAACCTTTAATCCCAAAAGCTTCATACTCAGCGACGTTGTTTGTAGAGTCGAAGGCTAGCTTGAAAGAACATAGCTTTTACTTGTCCATCTTTGGGCTAACTATCATCACACCAGCTCCAACCCATTATTTTGTAACTGATCCATCAAATTCCATGTTCCAAATGCCATCATATTCAACTTTGTGCTCTAATTTCTTTTCCTGCAATTCACCTCCTTTCTCCTCTAATAGGCTAACCTTGTTTTGATTTTGCTCCTCCAAACACAAGTCATTATATAATATAAAATAATCCATATCATAATGAACTCAGCAAATAAGATGACTATTAGGCCTTTCCTTGCCACTTACAATGTATTTCGTCAAGGTCTCTCTGTAGAATCTCCTTGGCTATCCAAAAATAGTAATTGTGGCATATGACATATCCATCTGTAAATTACCTTTCAATTTTGTAGCCGATAACCTTGATAAAATCATAATGAAATTTGGATAAATATCAACGACGAATACATCGATCACTGTACTTTTTTTCTAGAATTTGAGTGAGAGAGACAACCAAATACTTTAGTAAACCCAAAGATTTCACCTCACTCGAATCAAATGAAAAGAAGTCTTTATATGGCCTTATTATATCCAAACCAACTATGTCCATAATATCCTTTGGCTTTAGGTTATTTTATTCACCTAAGTCTAACATTGCATTATGTAGGATCAAATTAGGTACATTCAATCTAACATAGAAAGTTAGGACATCTCCACCTTGAGAACACTAGTAGAAAATGGGGAAATTGGTTACCACGTGACTAAAAAAGTTAGTCACTATAGCGTTTCCAAGTGAAATACTACCAAAAATGAGCAATCTCAAATGAGCCAACTAAAAAAAACTAACATAAATGACTAGCTTAGTCTCGAGTTAAAATATATGACTAGATAATAAGCAATACAACTAAAAATGACTAACATGAATGACTAATTTAGTCTAGGATAAAAAATCTGACTACCCAACAAGTATTACAATAATATGAATTAGTTGTTTATGTTATTCATTTTAATTGTCACTTTAACAATATAAACTTACAAGTGATAGAGGATTCAAAGGTTGTTATAGATTGGCTGAAAGATTATACTTCCTTAATAACATCTTTATTGGATCAGTGGATGATGAGAGTTATGGAGTTTATTTGAATATTCAAGGTTATATCCTTTGATCATGTTCACGGGGAATTAAATTCAAAGTCTAACCTATTATCCAAAATGGAAGTGGTCTTAACACCTCCTTTTACAACATGACATAATCACCTATATATATTGTAACAACATTGCCAACATTTTCAGTGGTTTGCACACTTTTTTAATATTTCTTCTTCGTCTTACAAACTGGTAGTGCCAAGGATAGGGTTTCAACTTCATTCAAGGAATTTTCAATTGGTACCACCACCAAATTTAATCCTTTGTGCATATTGTTAAACCTCTTAAGCTTGCTTCACAACTTCTCATAGTGGTTAAATTACTTTTCTACACCTCTATGTGATACTACAACCCCCCAACCTCTCTAACTATTCAATCTCTACAACTCTTGTTAAATACTTCTTATACATTAACTCATTCATCAAGAATAACATAACACTACAATCCCAAATGTGCATGCGTGTTCCCTCTTTTAATGCCTTGTTGAAACCACATTATCACACTATTTAAAATGAAATATTCACATCTTAAGGCACAACACATACTTTTCTCATGAAGACCTAAATTATGTGAGTGACTAGGAGAGGATTCCATTGTCTAAAGATGAAAACATGGGGTCTTACAACCATATCTGTGTAACAATTTGAACATATTTATCCTAAAGAAGGATACATACCCTACTCCTTCCAAATTTGACATATGAATTTTAATAAAGTAACACTTGTTTTTAATTATTAAATCCACTTACTATATTTTGTTGGCACCCACCTAATTTGCAAGAACACCTAAATATTTTCAACACAACCATGTTAAGAGCACTTGTTTCTTGTCAAATTTTTTTCCATAAATTTTAAAAACAAAATAATTACATAAAAACCATAGCTATAAAATTAGATTATTATTATTATTATTATTATTATTATAAATACCATCTAATATGTATAAATGTTTTCAACATAACCATAAACATGTAATATCCAGTTAGTTTCTCAAATACCACTAAAATCTGATGTAAGTAAAAATAAAATAGTGTATCTATATGTTTTCAGAATTGAGAATTTTAACATAGTTGTAAAAATTAAAACTTTAAATTTTCTTTAGAAAACCTCTCCCAACCAGCTAAATCTAATGTAAGTGAAAATAAAATAGTGTATCTATTCTTTTCCACAAAGGGAAGTTTTAGCATATTTGAAGAAGTTTAGATCTTTTTTTTTTTTTTTTTTACAAAGCATTTCCCAACAAGAACCTCATGTTTATTTTCTTTTCACAACACGGGAGCTAAAACCTCTCCCCAACAAGAACCTCAGATATTTTTTCTTGTTTTTTTTAATAGCTGAGAAGTGAAAACGAGATTTCAAAGATCAAGTATATGTTTTCTTGTTTTATTTTCATGGTACGGGAGTGAAAATAAATTTCAGAGAGTTACAAATGAGATTTCAGAGATTAGGTTTTCTTGTTTTATTTTCACCATGCGAGAATGAAAATGAATTTTGAAGAGTTACAATGTATGGTTTTACCAATAGATATCGAATGCCAACATCATATCTTCAGTCCATTGATGATGTCAAGGTATGATCCATTTTTAACTTCAATGTATTTCCACCCCACATTTGGTCTTCTACGCAGAGTGGAGTACACACACACTTTAGATTGCTTGCTCAAAATCCATTGTTTTTTTGTGCCCACACTTGTATGTTTATGATTTAATCTCTGTGCTAAATTCTATTACAATTTGTAGGGATGGCATTGGAATTTGATGAGTTTGGGAGACCATTTCTTATAAAAAGGGAGTTTGAGTTGAAGACCCAAATAAGAGGCTTAGATGCTCAGAAGGCCAACATTGCAGCTGTCGGGGCCATTGAAAGAATCCTACACACCTCACCCAACCCAAGGGAATGGACAAGATGATCCATAGTCTCGACCATAGCAGAACAGATGTTAAAAGAATGAGAGGAAAGATGAATGTATGTTAAAAGATTGAACTTTGGAGGGTTATCAATTGGAGAAAAATCTAAGGCACAAGCCTAGGAAAACTTGTACATGAAAAATTATAGAGCCTATGGTTCCTAGAGATTTAAGGGTTTTGGATACTAAACATTTGTGCTAAAACATATTTTCACAGATTTTGTACAATGATATTTAGACAGAATTAATGAATTCTACGTTGTCGTAAGTCTGCTTTCAGGCATTCTATTGTGCTTCCTCATATTCGATAATTTAATTATCATAAAGTTCTTCAATGGTTGCTACCTTAGGTGCCATTAGTACTTCCACAAGTCCTCCAAATCCCAAAAAATCCTTTGAGGTATGCATTACTTTTTCCAGTCTTTTCTTCCTGTAGACATGGAGTATGTCATGGGCCTCCAGAGATATGCCTAATGTACAATTTTGTGGTTTTCATCTATTACTCACTATCCCTATTACATTCAAAGTCCACACCATGTTTTAGTGCAGTTGACTTATGTTGGCTTCCCTTTCTCAAGGTCAACTAGTCCATTCTTGTAAATAATTTATAGCACAAGACTTTAATGAAGATAGAAGTTTTCTTGTAAGTCCTTCAAGGTTGTTTGTCAAGAGACAATTTACTTGCATTCAATGTAGTATATAATTTCTCAATTATTTTTTGGTAGGTGTTTGGAAAAAAGCTGCCTTTATGCCTCATCTAGTCTCTCTCTATGTATAGAGTTATACAAACACAACTTTATGAAGGTTGAGGGCTTTGTTTCTAACCTGCATAAAACATTTTCTTCACCTGAATACATATGACAATATAGCAGAACATTTGGCTACATTTACATGTTTTTTAGGATAATTGAACTCAGAAAGAATTAAGTGCACTTGAATTAACATTTCATGAAAAACCACAACACGTAGGTGGGCTTGAATTTAGAATATAAACACATGGCCATGATATCCAAGTTCCACGAGTTTTATCCCTACCTCAAATTTCCCTAAGGCTACCCTAAGGTGTTGGGTAAATCCCTTGGGAATGGAACATAGGTTAATGGTGTCAGGCTCCCACTGCACAGGCGTTAAGGGGAACATTCCAGTGGGATTGGGTATGTAATAAGAAATATGCTCCCTCAGGATTGTTTGGTAAAGTATTTAGGAATGGAACTTTGGCCAATAGCGTTGATCTCTTTGCTTCCCAAGCTTCAAGTAGAATTTGGAATTAAGGAGTGGGCTTGGGCTTATAATACATGAACTTGGCATTCATCTCCATGTTCCATAAGTTCGACATCTACCTCCAGGTGGTCACAAAGATGCCTAGTAAAGCCCTTAGGAATGGAACCTTGGAAAATGTTTTAAAATCACTACTTCCCAGGAGTTAAGGAGTGTTGAATTTCAACAATCTTGGGTCTAGGAGAAAATATTAAAATCTCTAATGCTACCAAGCCACGAATCTGAATGATACTACTTTGCACAACGGAATATAAATAATAGTTAATCACACATGCGTAGAATATGAATAACTTTTTTACAATTTTTAACCCAAATTTGTTATATTAAACAAGATATAATACAATAGTCTAGGGCTTTCGTACCGAGGATAATAGCCCTCATACATCCACTAGTACAAGAATACAAACTGGGGCTTGGTGTGAGTACATCAACAACCAATCTACCCTCAACAATATACTCTGACTATCTAGATGATGTAGAGATCCTCACAGCTACCTTGGTCATACCCTATTGCTTTCCAATCCCTTAGTTCCCAATCCACAGTTGTTGCCTCTATCAACAATACAACTACATCTAACCACTGAACTTCAGCTATCTAATATGATCACTAGTTGTTAATTAGTCCATCAAGGGCACAACACATAGAGACTCCTGTCGATTTGTTCACATATCCACTTGTGAACAACTCTCAACTGCCCGCTATTGCTCCTCAACTACTTAGGGACTTCAACCCATTATGGTCTTCCTACACTGCACCGATGAAGATCAACATAGGGCATGGAGGGATTCCACCTATCACTACAAGTTTTCCATCTCCCAGAATGAACATGGGATAGGAGGAAATCCCATCATCTACTATAAATGTCCTTCTCCACAAATAATTCTTGGGCTACTAAAATATTCTCCTCGTTGATTAGAACCTTGAGCTCAACAACTACCACTCTAGAAACTACCTTTGTCTATCAAGGTGTTGCGCACCAGGCTCTAACTTTGACACTAACACGCTATCCTCCAGCAAACCATAAGTGCCCAATCATGTCCATACTTGGTCCACTCTCACGTTTCCCTCCAATAGACCATGAGTGACCAATGTTGTTGTAGCATCTACTCCTAGTTAGGGAATCATCACACCTAGGAGACCCATCTATTGGCTGCCAAAAGGCTTCTCCACATTTTCCCTTTGCTCTACAATAGAGGAGATATTCCAAAAATCTAGGCTTTAATCTACCATAGCAACATCTGCCCACTAATTAGGACAACTGGTAATCAATGTCACCCCAATCATTTGGTTCCTACAATTCTCCAACATACATCATCAAAATTAGTCAATACCTAACCCAACACAAGTCACTAATGGAGGAGATATAAACTTTTGCATTATTGTTCTTGGGTAGATTTTTGGTCACTAGTTTGGGATCCCATTGTAACCTACAACAACCCTACCTCCTTGCCCAAAACACACATCAAATGATGCGACCCCTGCTCCTTTACAAGCTAGGTGACCTCATTTTGTGAGGAGTCATCTAAAACACCATGTTAGGGTTGCTCTGACCCTCAAAACCTCACCTATAGGCCTATGTCCTAGTCATCATAGGAAGGTCTCTTTCTCGGCCTATTTTAGGAGGATTTGCTGCATTATCTTGCCCAGAAAAATCCTCTGGTTTGCCTCCTTCTCCACGCTGTCTAGCCCTCCAAAACACCACTAATTTCGACTTGTAATTAGTGATATATGCAAGCTTTCTAGGGCTTTCTATTTCTACACCGAAGCACCTCCATAGACCCTATATCCTTCCATCCTTGACATAGAAATATGTAGCCTCCTGTAATTTTCCTTCTAGACTTCTCGAATACCCAAAAAAACCCAATCTTCCACCTGCAATCAATGTAAGGGTTTTTGGTTTATATGTGGAGGTAAACTTCAAATTTAATGACTGGAATTACACTTACAGACCTCGTACTTACTCCTCCTTTCTATGCTAGTTGAACCTGACCAATCCCTGATCAAGACACTCATGAGAGTGCCCTGCTCTCTCCTTTGCTTGATCATCTAGGGTTTCGACCTAGAACATAGACTCCTCCTCCTCAAGCGAGCTTCCTTTCTACTCTTCAAGTCATGTGTTGCACTAGCATGGATTATCCATATGCCTTCACAACACCTCTTATTTCTACACTAACCAGAGGGCTTCTTCAGCATCATTCTAGGGCTTGAAAAAATATCACAAGTCATTTTTACACCAAGCCGACCTTGACACTTCATGTGCAAACCCATTAAACAACTCAAAAATTCATATCTCTGTTTCTACCACTCAGAATTAGGTGATATTCATCGTGTTGGATTCGTTTCAATGAGAACTATCATCCTCATCCATCACATGTCAAAATGTGCTTATGGTTTTGTCCGAAGTCATAATGGGTGAGAAACCCCAAGCTTGGGTTCCCAGCCCACAAATCCACGTGTGAATCTCCTTCCTCCAAAACCTCGATCCTCAGGGCTGGGAGTACCTCCCAAGATAAAAACAAATCAACAAGTGGAACATGGGTTTGGTTTGGTTTGTAAGATGAGCACTAAATATTCATATCTGGGAGCCACAAGTCCAAGCCCTAGCTCCATGTGCCCCATAGTATTTTAGGATGCTAAGTAAGGGCCATCAACCCCAAGCCCATTGGTCCTCTTGGAATTCATATTTTATATAGCATCCAATTTCATTATGTCCATGTAGGTTTATTATAGGTAAGCACAAGAAAATGTCTTTTACCTCCTCAATTCTAGACACTGTATCTCTTTTTGTTGTTATATGTGGGTATTTTATATATGGGTCATGCTATATTGTTTTATTAGTAATATATTGTAGAATCTAAGTTGTAGTAAAATAGATATGGAAACGAACACAGATACATGGTTTGAAACAAATACGACAAATTTTCAAAAAATCTGGATACAATATGGCAAGGAAACGACACACACTCACACACAGAGATAAAAAAATAAGAATTTCATATTACCATTCATGTTAGAATAAAGATTTATATCTAAAAATACATAATTTCATCATACGCCATAAACAAATCATCATCATCAATTGAACATAAAATTGTCATTTCTCAAAAGTTTAAAGTCACCACTTCAACATAAACATTGCCATTGTCCAAAAGTTTAAAATACCATCATAAATCATGTTTAAAATACCATCATAAATCATATTTACATATTATCAAATATATCTTCATCCATGTCATTTACATTATGAACCACATCTTCTCCAAAAGTGGAAACATTGTTGCCATGCCCACTTGAAGATCCACCTATTGGTGCCTCCACATCAAAATATTCATATAAGACCTAGCATTCAATTTCATATCTAAGTCAGGCAACTTGGGTTCCACATCCCATAGATTTGTGGGCCCAAATTTGTATTCATCACTCTTTTGTGATAATAGGATAAGGTTTGAATAAACATACACTAGTTCCTCAACCTTTTCTGCACCCATATTTTTTTCTTCACTGAATGGACGAAGCCATATGTACTCCAGTTCCTTTCTATTGAAGATGAACTAGCAACCTATGACAACATCCTGATGTTCAATTTTTGGATATGTGGAAGTTCCCCACCATATTAGTTCCACCAATCAATTGGACATACTTTGGTCTTGTCTCGCATACAATCAATATCAGCACCCCAACCCTCTGATCCCACAAAATGAGAAAACTCTGAACAAATCTAAATTCCAATTTCAGGAGTTAAATCCTTGTGAGACTTATGGGTCTTTTTTTGGAGTACTTCTTTCTGGATCACTTAACAAATTTGCAGCATAATATTTTGGATTCACTGCATAGGGCAAAAGGTGCAATGGGGCGGTCATCTTTAACCACCCTTATCTTCTCTATCATGGAATCAATGCCCTCACACACCTCTCCCAAATTAGGCATATATGTGTCAAACAAGCAGACCAAATCCACAATTACCTTAGTAAATCCCAAGAGGTACTCCATCCTATCCCACCTTTCATCATCAACAACTAACCTTTTCACTACTTGTTCTCTTTTGAGATTGGGATTTCCTCCATTGGATGTAGAGAGAATTTCATACCATTAATTGTCAAGCTTCTTTCACGTGCATAACCCTTGTTAAGACTATGATGTGAGAATAAAAATGAGTCTCAACAACCTACAAGTTCCAGTGTTTCAATAAATAAAAAAATTAAAATCATAATTGATTGAATAAGTATTATGATTCATAAATCATGTCATTTGAGAATCCAATTTACATATTTCAATTTAGAGTGATAGAAATTATAATTTATGAAATAAACTTTAAAGTTTAGGTACCCTAAGGAGCTCCAACTTCGCAAATTCCTTATAGATGCCTTGGGACATGTGGTGGTTTGTGATGATGGCTCAAATTTCTTTTGCCACTTTAAAAATAATTCAAAGCCAGTTAATTTTCTTCGCCATATTTCTCAACATGAGTTTCAAGGAATGTACAACAAAAGGGGTCTAGAAGATGTGTTGATATTTTCCTTCAATAATTAGGTTTGTTTCTTTACACACCATTGAATTGTCAAGTATTACCTAGACAACATTTTTTGGCCCCACCAGCTCAATTGGTTTAATCAGGATGTCAATAATGAATTTGGAATCTTTCAGCTACCCTTGACAAACCATTTCCTTCAAAAACATTCATTAAAGGCTTATTCCTTTTGATCTTTCCATCCACCAAAAATGATGGAAACCCCTAAAATGCACCATGAATTATGAATGGGGATTGATTTAGCATCCAAATCTAACTTCTCAGCAATCAACATTGTAGTGCATACCTTCTCATATCTAGCGCTTTTGTACCTTTTTGAGGCTTCATTTACTTCTTTGATCATCTTTGTCCAGCAAGGAAATCACGCAAGGTTAAAGGGAAGGTCATTTGCATAAATTCTTTGACCTATAGTTGCATCTTCCTTCTGTTCAGCATCATTATTATAATTCTTTTTCAAGCGGTCCCAAATTAGACCGCTTTGATCTAGGGTTGCAATTCGATAAAAGGGAATTGAAGGCTTTGATGAATATGTTCCCAAACTTGTTGGTTGTTTGAATTGAGACGCAAGATTTGCCTCATTTTCTTTAGCATCGGCCTTGTCTTTTTCTTTATGATATTTTGTAAGCTTTTCTTTGCTTAAGCATTTTCCATATATCCCATCTGCTTTAGGTGGTCTAGTTCATATTCGAATGCCTTTTCCTTTTAACCCAAGTAAATGTGCTTTAACCAGGGTGTATGATACCTTAACCTCCTTTTTACACTCACTACAAACCCATGACAATGATACCCCTCCTTGGATCTTCCTAACAACAATTATATATTTCCAAAGTCGTGACTTTGGATCAACTTTAGGGGTAGATTCAATTTCATGTTCCTCTATCTCAGACTTAGGAATGGATGAACTTGAAGTTGGCATGATGGTGATGTAAATGAATTATGTAACTGCAAAATAAAATTTAAAAAAATCTTCAAAATAGAAGATGGAAAATAATAATAAATAGTATCCATTCTAAATATTATACTTTAGTCTATTGTGCACAAAATATTGATGGCAAAAATATTGGAATCATATGAACCGGCACTATTTATTATTTCAATTTTCTATGAAGAAATTTAATACGTGGAGGTGGAGGCAAGGAATGGCTTATGTCTCTAAGGAATTTACTTCTTGAAGAGGCTATTAAGGCTCTTTACACCTTGCTAGAAATAGGTCCAAAGGTTGCAACTTGTGTTGCACATTTTTGTTTTTTTCCCTACATTAACACTATGTCATTCCTATTGATACACATGTATGATAGGTGAGATGTTTTCTTATGTTAAGGTTCACAAATAGTGAAGAAAATTATTGAAAGCATTCCTTGCTTACTTAGTACAATGGTTTGGGTGAAATTGATTTCCAATTCTAGCAAAAAAACCTTTAACCTCGGCATTAAGGTATGCTTTCACCCTTCAGGCTACACAAAAGTTTCCAATGCACATTATTCATATTTTTGTTTAATGAATTTACAAATTGATGTTTAGTTCAATATGTATTTTTCCTTGTGAACACTAAAGAAATGGTTGTTTCTCTAGGATAGAATTTTTAATTTAGAAATTAGTCATGACTATTTAGTATTTATAGGTGTTAGGTCCTAAATTTCAATGTCTTATTTATTAGAGCCTAGAGGTCTCCTTCATGCTTCTATGTAGCATTTGAAAATTGAAAGCTTGAATAGATGTTCTCAAGAACTAAACTACTAATTGAGGTATTTTAATTTTCCTAGCTAATAGTGGGAAATGAGGAAGTGAAGGCAAAGATAAATGGTAACTTACCTTAGTTAAATTCCCCTTCAGCTCTACCTTATTAAATTTCCCTCTGTCGCTATGAACTATGGTCACTAGTTATTTGAATATCAATTTTCCTTCTAGCTCCAAGTTTCCTACTCAGCTGGTGGCCTAGTGGCTCCAAGAATCTGGCTTGTCAAGCTCCAATCTTATCTCTTAGCAGCTCTAAACTTAATCTTTATCTCCCTTTGACCCCAATCTTATCTCTGTTGGTGGCTATAAGATTATATCTCTTGGCGGATCCAAGCTTATCTCTTGACAGCTCAAAGCTTATCTCCTCCGACTCCAAGCTTATCTCCCTCTGGGTGGCTACAGATGAGTTCAAAATTCCAAATTGAGAAGGCAGCTTTGTTGGTGACTCGGGTGGTGCTCTCGAAGGTGGTTGACAAATTACAATATGACAATGGCCATTAGAATATGGATCGTGAAAATGGGATTATTCATTATAATCTATGTGAAGGCCTTAGGTTAGATGACAAAGTCACAAAATGATGTGATTCTCTGGTTGATTATCAAACTAATCACAAAAAGTATGCCATGTTCCCGACATGCATTTTTTTTGAGTGGTCATGATTTTTGTGATCCAATTCCAAATTTCTAAAAACAGATCCAAAAAAAATTGGAAGTTAAAAAAACCTATCCAAAACCGGATCTTCCATTTCTGATTTAATGACACATCTCAAATACATTTTCTTTTGTCATTTTCAAGGGGATCATACAAGGATCATATCTATTTCTGGATCAGAAATGAGGAATAGAGTTTTTGCCCGCTTATGATAACTTAGTGCAGAATAGTGTTACATTATCTTCATGAATCTAGTAACACAATAAGATGATTATCTTCACAAATTATTTGTGTTTCAGGTTGTGTATCCCCCAAATGATAGTATCTTAGCCTTCTCTTTCAATCCAAAAGCTAACTATTTGGTGGCCACTTCTTAGGATAATCAAGTTTGTTCTCAATTGTCTTCATTTACCATTTACTGAAATGATGCTAAGTTATTACAAATGTAATGATAAATTATGGGACCGATCAGAAGATTGTATTTATATTTACCTCATGGTAAACATTTTAGAATATGTCAGTATGGGGTCTTGGTTGGATGGTGAATAATGGGTATTTCGAAGTCCTCACCAAGGTTCAAGTCCCCTAGGAACACATTTTTCCCTTTTAGGTCCATCTTTCCTATGCAGGTGGGGTTTCCTAATTGGTTAGTGCTTGGTTCAAGTATTAGTTGACTTTGGCACAACAAATAATTCTCAGCCATGACTTCTTAGATAAAGGGATATTTTTAGAGTGTTGTAATTTGATTACATTGCAATGTCATATTCTCATATTAGAAAGGACGTGCTTTTTGTATAGTGATAATGGGAAATATCTCGCCAAAATAATTTATTTGGAAAACATTCTAGCTTGCTTTGGTGGTGTGGTTGTCATAAGTTTAGCTACAAACCTAAAATAAGGTTTTATATGAAATGACTTAGGCCCTATATATTGGAGATTAGTGGCCCTTGGGAACTCATTTGGGTGAATGGACTAATATGTGGATAATATTCGATGCCCAACCTTTCTTCACAAACCCAAATGATATTATATTTGGCAAACCATTTTGCAATTTGACCCTTTCAATTTTATAAGCCCCCTGTTGTTGAAATTGAAAAAACTCACACGAATTTATGCCAATATCTTACTGAAGTGAAAACATTATTTTTGAAATGCACTATTGGGACTATGGCTACACCACCATTTTCTTCATTAATATCAAAGAAGGTTATTGATTCTAGCGCATGCGACTCCAAGCTTTAGTATACCATCAAAATTCATGCTAAGCTGACAAGTGGCATAGTTTTTGGATATCTAAAATACATGGATGGCATGATAATCATAATAATGCAACTTTGAGGTTATGCATGATTAGTCATAATAATTGGTATGGCTTCTCAAAGTCTAAGTAGCGACATTTGCAATAGAAACTTCTCAAATTATTGGATCTCTTTTGATGTTGAGATTTGTTCATCACAAAGGGTACAATCCATTTTCTATAGTCATTTCTTATATGGAGGAACAAATGCAATCTATTCATCTTGCTACTCCAATACTTCTAATTCTGATTTCCAAGATGGAATTTTAGACATTTAATACATACATGGCTACTTCCTTCAGAGAAATTGCGCTTTTAATGCACTAGGTCATGCCTAGTATCTATTCTTTGTACATTATTTCTGGAGAACCTTTGGCACAAACAACTCAATTATTCATGCCTAAATTGACTTCTAGTGTTAAGTTTTAATTACAACATATGAAAGGAACAATAGTTGCTTCACTCACTATTCCTCATTAGAACAACATTTGGCTTTTCATTAGGTTGTATTGCTATAACAATACCATAGTTCTTCCCCCAAATATATACAAGAGATGAAACCATTATTAATCAAATGTGATGAGTAAAACTGCCCTTTTCTCTTGGTATGTTGATCACATGATCGACACTAAGCCTAGAGGGAACATTATGGGGAGGAAGATATTTGGAATACTTTAGCTTCAACATTGTACCATGATTTTATTGGAGGTTTCATTTCACTTACACTCTTAAAAAACATTGGTTTTGGTCTCTTCGGAAGCTGGTGGAATGTTTTCCTTACACAACAACACATACTAATGCTTGGTATGTAGGTTCATAGGCCCCTACTCAATGGATTAATTAATGCATGATGTTGCAAAATAATAAGCTTGTATAAGAATCTCAAGGTAATTCCTCACCCCACAATCTTTCCATCACTAACATATTGAGTAGAAACATTTAGCCCTTGGAATGTCTAGGGTTAATTGTTGTAGGTGGATTTGTGACTAAAATAAAACTGCAAGCTAAGGAATATTGTATTTATAATATCAAATTAGATGTTTCCCAATGTGAACTCTCTCACCTCTGAAAGATTACAACACCATGAAATTGGTTACCTTCTTAGTTCTCATAAAATTGAATTTTAGATCATTGATTTTGTGTTGTAATGCATTGCACCAAATCTACTTAAGTTCCCTTTTTCACAATTCATTTTCTTTGGGAAATGCTCAGTGTGAAAACTTCACTATGATTAGTGCGAGTGGTGTCATGGAAGTAGGCACATAAGGTGCTGCTAAGATTGCAGTGGGAAATTTACAGTGTCCATTTCGAGTAGCATTGGTGGCATGCCTAGAAAAACACTAGGTATGACCCACCTTTCATCTTCTAATTTGCAACATACCTATAATAGTAGTCTTGTAGAAAATTTCATCAACCCTGAAATACAGAAAGCGAAATGAGAAAGTGTTTTGTTTGAAAATAATGGTGATGTTGGAGCATCATTTGAAATAATGCATATAGTCCTCCTATTCTCACAATAGAAAGAACTTCTTGTTCTCTAAAATTTTAAGTGCCTTAACTCCTTTTGTTATAGCACAATCAAGTTTGAATTCTGTGGCTCACTATAGTGACACTCTACATGTCATTTACTTATCTAATGATGACTAGAGCTATTGTAAAATATTTTTTGTTGATTTCTTTTGCATTTAATAGTGGAAAGGTTGCAAATTATTTATGTAAATATACGTTGTTTGTGATTTCTTGCTAGAAAAATCTTATTTTTTAGATTAACAAAGTTGATAGAGATGTTGGAATTCCAAATTTCTACCAAGTTCTATGTGAGGTAGCTGCCAAAATTCTCTATTCAGGTTGTATAGTTATTGGGAAAGTGTTATCCCTTACCCAAGCTAAATGTTTAGAGACAATTGAGACTATGCCAATTAAAACGATTCACCCAAATAGCTTAAAATTGGGCCTAGATAATTTTTTCATTGCAATCAGCATGATGGCATTATGATGAAAACTTTCACGCTTGATATTTATAAGCCCCAAATCTTCAATCAATTTCATTATTATCACAATTGTCTACAACTTTTACCAATCATTGGACCAAGGTCATAGCAGTTATGCCACTAAACAGGGCACAATGATTTGGCTCATTGTTGTAGTTTTACAGAAAATAAAAGCTTCGTTGAAGGTAAATCTTGTGAAATACAATATGTGATCTATTATCTATATGCCCAAAACTAAGGAAGGTGGGATGAAAAAACACCCACTTGAGTTCTCATTGTCATAAACTTATAAACTGATTACATGTTCATTCTCACTAGGAATTTTCAATCTGGGCAAAAATATCTCATGTGTTTTTATCAACCATTGAACCCATAAGTCCTTGTAGATCAGTTGAAATTGATCCATGTAATACTGTGAAGTCTCCATCATTTCCATACATGCTTTTGACTGCCTAAAAGAAGAACGCCACAATCAATATTTCACTTTTAAATGCACTACGTGTGTCCTCACTCAATCAATCATGCATAGCCATATGACAGGCCTATATTTTATCAAAAACAATAAAATGAAAAAAACCATGTGAACTTTTTGGGGAAAATGATAACTAAATGTCCTTAAAATGGGTATCCAAATCACCTATATATCAACCGATTGAGCTATTTTCAGCCAGATTGTAGTACTTTCTACCTCATAATACCGTTGATGGTAAAATCCTGAAAAATAGGTCACATATATGATATTCTTGCAAGAATTTGCATCATAATCATATGGGCGAGCAAGGCCTGTAACTGCCCGTATTATTGTTTTAATTATTATACCACCAAAACTCCCATTGTATTGAAAAAAATAAAAGGCCAAACCCACCTCACCCAAGAAAACTCCTTTGTGTCTCCTTCATTTCCATTTATGCCTATTGGCTCCACCCGACTATGATTTTCCTATTCTCTGAGAATTTTGTCTGGTGTCTCGGCAATTTATTCCTTTTTTTATATAGTGACTAGTGTTGTGCACAAGGTCCATTAGAGAGGCTGCTTCGAAACACTTGGTGATCACTATCCCATGTTTATGTGATTTGGGGACTTTAGGTATTGTGCAAATAATTATAGTTTTGTGTAATCGAAATCCTTCTTCTGAGTTATATCATACCATTGCCAATCTCGTCATGGCCATAGGCACTCTCACAACATGATACAATGCTCTGTCGCCCAACTTGCAGTGTTGCTTTTTTTAATCAAGGTGAGAGAAAAGATGATTACTTATGGAGAATAGGCATGGACCTATATGTACTAACAAGACTGACTAGTACTAACCTCAAATGGATCTTAAAGAAGGGGCCTATTCCCATGTTGCACAAGTTAAGTTTTCACTACTTTGGGCATCTTTTCTAATGCTCTTTTGATCATTTTGTGGTGGTGTGTGTATATATGGCTTAGGCCTATTTGATCAGATTTTGGTAGTGTATATGCATGTATACTCTATGCTTATTTGATTAGATAGTGGTGGTACAAGTTACAACTAGTTTGGTCATATTCTCGTTGGATCATCAAATCACAATAATAGTTACAGGCCTTACTTCTTTCTGCTCAGATTATGGTAGCATATACATGTCATGCCTTAATATAATCTAACCATACTGTGGTGACATATTATGGAGGCCTACTACCTATGTTAGAATTTGTTGCTATACGTAAATATTTATTTCTCTGTGCCACATGATTATGGGCAATGCCTATATTGATCTAGCATGCAATATTTTGTATTCAATCCTGACATTCCCATCCACTCCACATACTTTCCCCTTGTTTTGTGTTACTCCTATTATTTTTATTTAACTCTTGGACCTTGGGTGAACTATGGTTAGGGAAAAATCTACATGATTGATGTATGCTCAAACCCCAAAATGCTATCTTATTATGTTGTTGGAAATAGTCAAAGGTACTTATCATTGCTTTTAAGTTTTTATGAATGGATTGTGTCATAAATGATACTATCAAAGGTACCTTATTCTTTAAACCATGAGAGCACTATAAGGGATGCAAATCGTAGACCCTTGTTGAAAAATTCTCTCTCAATGAATTTTGTAGTATATGAAACCCTATCAATGGATTTGTAGTGTAGTGTGGACTATCTGTCAAACACATAAATAAACTATTAAAATAATTTAACTCCCAAGATACAAACCATGGAATTTTGTAAAGGTATTATGAACCATGAACCAATGGAAATACCTCAATTTCCAGGAATAGTGTTCACATTGCATGAGCTAAGACTCCTTCTTTTGTTTCCCTAAATTGTATCTCCCCTTTTCTTCACCAATGAGGCAATTATAGAACCATTATGCTTAGTCCTTTCTATGCACTTATATACTAACTTTATTTATGATAGTTTAGTATAAAATTATTGTACATAAACCATGTATATAATCCTTTCTCTTATATTCATAAGCATCCAATAGTCTAGCGTTGAAATATTTCCTTGGTAATGTGGTTGTAATTGTGTCCTAACTATTCCCTATATGATTTATATGTTCAAATTATTTCATAGACTTAGTGAAATAAGATGAAGTCATGTTATGAAATTGTTTGTTTGTTACATTCCTCCATAAATTTATGTCACAGTTACAATTTAAATTTGAATTATCTCCATAGATGCTTATACGCAAGTTACCACTATTGCAGTATTATGTAACGCAATTCTTAGACAATAGAAAACAATTTTCTCAGTATATCGATGTTTTAGCTTTTATAAGCCAACACCATCTACCTATTAAATTGTATTTTTTATTTATATACCTAAGATAGGTACAATTGAAAGGGGTAAAAATAAGGCTACACATTAGTGAGCCAATAGCACTGGTGATGTCATATTAAAAAAAATTAATATGTTAATTTTCTATTTAAAAAATTTCGATATGATAAATGTCTAATGCCGAACAAGTGTCATGTGATGTTGGGAATAGTTTAATCCTGACATATGGATACAACCCACTCATAAAGTCATTAATGAACTTGGCTAGGCATCAATGTAATAATTTATTATACTATGATGTTGTGGTTAAGTCCAACCTAGTTAGCTTGATGTATGCCCATAATCCATCCCTAGGAAAGTGCCCAACCTACTTTAGTTGTGTCTATGTACACTAGAACTCTCATTTGTAAGATACCATCTTGTGATTTCTTGATCTCTCTAGAAAATTATTTATGCCTAAGGTCACTAATATCAAGTGTTGCATTGTATTGTTCATGGGTTTATTTTGTACAGTGCTTGGTTACCCCTCTCTAGTGCACTTTATGGCTCAGCTCCATTGTAGTGTTGTTTTTCCCTACTTATTGTAGGATTTTGGGTTTGTTGTTGGTTCCATTTGATCCCCTCTATTTTATGGTGATATCAACATGTGAAAGTATTTCTTTCACTTGTAGTGCAGTATTGTCAACAATGGTAAGCCAATATATTGTAAGGTCTAGAAACAACTAGGACTAAAATATTTATATTACAAAAGGAAAGGTTATCAGTAAATAATATAAACAAAACTTGGCAGGATAGATGTATACGGAACCTTGAAAAATGAATTATTTGATTAGAATGAACATAAATGATGGAATTTTAATTTTTAACATGGTAACATGTAAATGAAGATAGTAAAGAGTAATGTATTTCTCCAACCTGAATACCACACATGAACTCTTGAATACTGATCATACAAAAACTATCGATAATAGCTCATCTTGTATGGGAAAATAGATAGCATATTTTTCCATTCCATTTAGAGTTCAATTCAAGTCTCATAAACAATAACTTGGATGATAGAGAAAAATCGTAGTGAGATGTAGAAAGCAGTTCCCTTAAATTGATTGAGCAAGCATGAAGAGAGCCTAATCTATCATGCTTTAGCATATGGTTCATTGTAAACAGGTTGTTCTACAAATATTTTTCCACACCAAGTTTAGGACCCAAGTATTTTTTGAAATGGAATCAAGCATCAATAGATGTGAAGTTGACGTTTACCTATATACTCTTATCAATATCAATGAGAAACTAGAATGCATGCAATCAAATTTGTGTATCTTAAAAGTTTTCATATCAGAGAAGCACTTTGATTTGGAAGTTACGTGCCAAAGATGTTAAAACATTCAATCTTGTCCAAAGTAATAAATGGGCATGATGAAGATACTTTATGGAGTCTCTAGTGCTTCCCCTCCTCATTTTTCCAACTGAAGATTAGATTAGGATGCCTTTCATTCTCAACTTATTCTTGTTTTAGGTTATATTATTTTTAAGAACATTAGGATGTTGTACTCAGATCAAATTAGTTTGAGTCTTGAGATGAATCAAAATAGATTTTAAAGAGAATCCTTCTTGCACAATCGTAAGGACATTCGATGGATGCAGTTAAGTCTCAAGAGTGCTGGGAAAGGAGTAAAATCTAGCACCTAATTCATATTTCCATTATTGTCTTTTCTATTGTTTTAATCTATAACTAAACTGCTGAATAATAATAATAATAATGGTTCTAAAGGGTGTCTTTGCAATCATCTGGGCTTGGATTAGCTAGAGCTAAGTGTTGGGTGTGCTTTTTTACCTATTTTATGCACGTTCTTTCCCTAGTTTTGACCTTTCTGTCCTCCAAGCCTATGACTTTACATGACCAAATTCCTTGTTTTCTTACCTTTTTAACCTATTCCACTATCATGTTACTTTGTTGTATTTTACCGAATAATACGAGGCTTTATTCCTTTTTGTGGCTAACTGGGAGAGTTTTGAATAAGTATTTTGAATTCCTTCTTTTCAAGTGATGGCTCATGAGAACAAAGCAAACATGCAATAAGGATTAACTGCAAAAAAGGGTAGAATGGTTCGTTGTTACACCATGGATGCTATTACAGGTTGTTGCTACACATTAGATGTTGTTATAGGTTGTTGTTACACATTAGATGATGTTACAAGTTGTTGTTACACATTGGATTTTGTTACACGATGTTGTTACACCATACGTTGATCTGTCGTCACACCAACATTGTTGTCACCAGTAATTCCACGTCATCCTGAACCACCATTCACTCGATGTTGTTGCGCTGAAGTTGGAAAATGTAGGTAGTATTTCACATAACAGTTGTCGCAAGTAAGGATTGTTTATTTTTGAAGCAACAAGACTCAAGCAGTTGCAATCATAACTGATGGATATTTGTATTTAGCAATAGGTTTTAACTACTTTTATTTTTTATCGACATGAGAATTGCGAGATTCTCATGACTGATCTGTTTCTAATTTCGGGTTGTAATAACTACAAAAGACTTGATTTTTCATGTAAAAGGACACAATGTATAGAAGAGTATTGTTACTCTTCTTATGTAATTATTGTTGGCTGCTCGAATTGTTTATTGATTAAACAGTTGAGTACCACATTAAATTGTCAACCCGGGAAAGTCCTTTTGTTTCAAAGGTGACCTCGTACTATATGCACTTAATTCTAAAAGCATTAAAGGTTGTAGTATAAACAAATCTACTTATTATCAACCCTTACTCTGTGTTATAGCAGTTATAAACTATTGCAGAGATGAAAGGAAATTAATTAATGATAACAAATCTGCAAAAAGAAATAATGTCTGTTTGTAACAGAGGACCAGGACCCTGTCCTCAGAATAAGGATTTTCAGCACCTGCCTCTGTGACCAGTTGCTAATACACACTGAAAAATCCTAATCACCGGTGACACACTTCTCACAGCACCAATCGATCAAGGAAACAGAGTATCAGCAAAAAGGAAATATTAGAAGCAAGGCTAAAAATGTACAAAAATAACACACACACTTAACAGGAAAGAAATGGGTGAATCTTGTGAAGAAGGTGGGCCCTGTCCCTTCTCACAAGATTCCCCTTAACACAGATGCTAAGTTAAAATGCTCAGAACAGTGCTTTATTCATCTGCCAAAAAGTCCAATTACAATGGAAGTTCAGACCGCTCTGCACTACAATACTTCCGTTATAACTTGCTAGCCTTCAACTGTAGATGTCTCCTCTTTATAGAGGAGACATATATTACAATAGATTGTAATTATTCATTTAGTTTGATCCTTCTGTACAAAAAATAGGAAATCAATTCCTGTTACAGCATACTGTTACAACAATGTATATCTTTGTCGTCCTTTGTTTAATCGGATCCTTCCGCTATTGCAAAGCTGGTAGTCTTCGTTTATCTCCTCAGGGTCCTTGTACTATCCTTGGTTGTTCCGCTGTTATCGTCGATTTGGTAAATCTCAATTGTTCCTTAAAGCTCTTCATGTTGTTCTTGGTGTTCCAGCATCTACGACTAAGTTTGGATGATCGTGCTATATCATCATCGGTGAAGTATAGTTCTGTCAGCTTCAGACGGTTACTGCCCAGCTCGACAATTACCGTTTCATCCTTTGCAAATTAAGACTTTTCCTGCTTTAGTCAGTTGCTGTTTCTGGTGTTGCAGCAACTCTGAATTACAATTCTGTGGACTTTGAACAGTTCCAATCAATTGTCAGCGACTTAGCCAATTTCCAAAGGTTAATTATAAAGATAACATGAATATGTGTTGAATAATTAAACATATAGCAAATGAGGAGAGTTACTTCATACCTTGGAATGATGAGGTCAAAACGATATCAAGGGTTTCTACTTATGGGCTAAAAAGGGTAACATCATGACAAAATATGAGGTCAAAAGTAGACAATATGGAGTCCTAACATCCCCCCCAACTGAAAGGGTTGCATGTCCTCATGCAACGTTTACTCTGAATCTGAGTCGGAGTACTGTGATGAACAGTGTAAGTTGCTGATACAGTAGCTAAAGAAGGTGTTATCAGACCTGCTCCTGAATCCCTGGACACTCTATAATTGTTGCCATACTGCTACCTCCTCCTTTTTGGTTAGTTTGTAATGAGCCTTATATTGCTGACCAGGTAACCACAAGAGAGGGAAATGAAAATGGCAGCCAATCCACCTCTCAACACAGTTTTCCATACATTTGACATAATAAGGTATGCGTGAAATTGCTACCTGAAGATTGAGGGGATTGTAAGGATGATAGTCCTATCTCTCTTTGGGACAATGTTCCCAAAATAACTTGTTTGCTTCGATAGCCAGTGCCCCTTTTGTTTTTACATAATGTTGGCAGTCCTGTAAGACCGCTGCCTGTAGCTTCCTCATATGATCAACCGACTTTGGATTGCTTAAATTTTTTCGATACTGTACAATGAAGGTAGCTGCATTCTGTGGTTCATTTCGAATCCAAAGGAGGCAGTTCTTCTCATTATGCGTTGCTGACATATAGGCATTTTTCCAAGTCAGCTGATTGGCTAGAAAAGAGATGAAGGCTCTTATTTGGATATCACCAACAATAGGGAGTATATTCATCGGTCTATCTTCAGGCATGGCCTCATTGTGAAGATAGAGTTCACATAGCAAATTTTGATCATTATTTGGTGCTTCTCTGAATGTTTCAATAAATTGATCAGGTGTATCGACTTGATAGGGCCTTCCATCTCTAATTACTTTTATTTGCAAGAACGCCAACCATTCTCTCAAGAATACTGCATAATTGAAAGAGGGTTTTCTTTTAGCCAGTACCCTTTGAACCAGATCAAAGGTGCAGGACAACCTAGCTTTTACTTCCTTATTTTCTTTATGTCGAGCTCGAGACTGTTCAAGTGCATCCCAATTTCTATATGCATAGCTGAACCAATTTGACTTTTGCTGTTGGAATGCCTTCCCTTGTGAAAGCTCGTATTCTGTTCTCCATGTGTCCTTTAGTTGTTGAAAACTAGAGGTCTCCATGTGAGCATCACTGACACAGGGAGGTTCATTCTGTGCATAGGCGTCAGAAAAGGATTTCTGTTCTGTAGTAGTTTGGGTGGCCTGCAATGGTTCTATGTCTTCCTCCACAACTCTTGAAAAACCTACTGGTTCTTGTGTGATAGCAGGTTGCTGTGTTTCGTCTTTTACAATTTTTAGAAAAGCTACTGGTTCTTGTGTAATAGCAGGTTGTTCTATTTCTTCTCCTGCAACTCCTGTTGGTTCTTGTGTAAGAGCAGGTTGTTATGTTTCTCCTACAACTCCTGCTGGTTCTTGTGTAACAACAGGTTGTTTTGTTTCTCCTACAACTCCTGCTAGTTCTTGTGTAACAGCAGGTTGTTTCGTTTCTCCTACAACTCCTGCTGGTTCTTGTGTAACAGCAGGTTGTTATGTTTTAATTACAACAACGGGTTGTTCTGTTTTGACTACAGCAGCAGGTTGTTCTGTTTTGACTCCAGTAGCAGAGGGTTATGGATTAGCTTCGGTCATTGGAACCTGGACTATCTTATATCCTGCTTGAGTGTACATCTCACCACACTCATTGCACATATACTCAATGTATTGACTCTTTTCTGTTACAGACGCTACCCATGCTAAGAAGTGGATATTATATTCATTCTGATAGGCTTCCTTAACCATTATTATCTCCTGCTGATAATCCTTAATTTGAGATTTTAGAAACTCAATTTCTTCCTGCAGGGAGGCTATGGTAGGTGGAGCTTGTGTATCTGCAGGGTCTAACGGGGGAGGGGATTGTTGTTCCACATCCATTTGGTCATTTGCATCCCCAACAGGTGGTTCTTGTGTGTCACCTATTGGGTCAGTGGCTGGTTCTTGTGTAACAGCCACTTGCCCAATATCACCTTGGGTGTCTACTTTAGCTTTTTCGGTAGCTGGTTCTTGTGTAGCAGCTACTTCAGAAAATGATGTCACAAAACTGTCAACGCTCTGCATCTCAGCCCCAGAGGGTGAGGAAAGGGACTGCTCGGGGATGATTTGAATGCGGGGTGTTAGGGTGATGGGTGGAGAACTGGGGATCACAGGGCTGGTGGGTGGAGAACTGGTGATCATGGGGTTGGTGGGTTTAACTGTTGCAGTCGACCATGTTCACTGCCTCAGTATGGAGGCAGGAAAATCAGTAATTTTTCTTTTTCGGCCACTTCCCTTTAGACTGGGGGAACTATCGGGAATAGCAGCTACTTTGACTGAAGCCCTGGTTCTTCTCCTTTTGGGTGGAGTTTCAGTTTTCTGCTGCTTTTTTCCTTTAAGAATAATGATGGGGGTGTTATCATCAGAGTCATCAGTGGAAATATGAAGCATGGGGGTAGATGGTTGAGCTTCATTAGGGGATGGGGTCCTCTGCAGGGGTGTTTCTGCTGCTAATTGTTGGGGAATTTCCTGGGGTATTTGTTCTGGTTGTTGGGGGATTTCCTCTTCCTGCTGAGGATCTTCTTCTATTTGTTGGGGGATTTCCTAGGGTATTTGCTCTGGTTGTTGGGGAATTTCCTCTTCCTGCTGAGGATCTTCTTCTATTTGATGGGGAGGGTTAATGACGGGGGGTGGATGATTTAGAGCAAAGCCTCTATTTATTAAGAGTTGGGCTAAACGGTGGTGTTTCAGGGAAAGGGGCAGATGCTTTTCTTTTCCAGTATAACTTGACATATTTTTCAGACAACCCAATAGATAATAAGGCATGTTTATCAATTGATGATGCCTCAAATGATTTAACAAAATGAAGACATGTTGGTAAATTACCTAGTAACGACCTTCGCAAGTCAAATATTGCTTGACAAACTCCGCGACCTTTGGCCATGGTGGAGGCAATGACTGAAGTGTGACCCCTCTGCCTTTGGTTTCGACGTGCTCGCCTGGTAGGAAGAAGCCTTGCTGCGCATTCAGAATCAGATGTTTCCTACTAAACCAGCGTGTACCATTGGTCGGTAACCCGGAAACTTGGGCTACGTCTTCCTATGTTACTGGGATATGTACTCCCTGGACCATAGAAAATCCTTCTCTTAAGTTGCATGCGAACTCCAACACTTGCTGTGTGTTGAAATCTGGGAGTCTTCTAAAGTAGTCTACCCATCTTGCTTGCAGGAAAATTTGGTAAACCTCAGGGTAGAGTTCTAGTAGCGTTGTTGTGCCAGGTTCATATGTGATGAGATTTCCCCACATAGCTGCTGATCCAGCAAAAATACACAATGCAGAGCCTAGTTACCGAGTTTGAGATAGAGTAAACCATTAGAAATGAGGATATGCCACGACGAGGTGAGTTTTATATATTACCGCGAGGAGTAAGGGTGGCGGAGATTGACGTGTTATGGAATAATTACGATATTTTGGTAATCTCCCCAAATATATGGCTGAATGATCTGATTGGTAGTATAATGATTTCGGCAGTCGTATCACATCTCCACATTAACTATAATTTAATATTCACACTTAAACATGCGTACCTTTAATTTTACCTTTATTCGCATGCAAAAAGTCTTATCTTGTCCTTTGTTGGATTAATCATAATTTCAACGGATTTACAATCGTGAAAATACAAGCGATCTGACAGGAAGTAGTAGTGACGGAGTGTAATTATTAGAGTGCATGTTTGGTCCCTTTAGTGAAGCATAGTATGTTCCATCAGGATGATAATTCATTAAGTACTGAAACTGGTATTACAACATTGAAAAGTGATGTTGCTGGAACATGAGCTCGTGTTACAGCTGCGGGAATTGGTGTTGCAGCAATGGGAAGTGGTTTTGCGGCGACAGAGAAATGGTATCGTATTGACGAAAGTGGTGTTGCAGCAATGGAAAGTGGTGTCACAATGACGAAGAGTGGTGTTGTAGCAACGGGAAATGGTGTTGTAGCAATGAGAAGTGGTGTTGCAGCAATGGGAAATGGTGTTGCAGCAACAGGAAATGGTGAAAAACGTGATTTATGGTCCAAAAAACGTTCCAAGCTGCAAAATGACTCTTTTAGAATTTTTATTCTCAGCCATCCTCCGAAAGTAAGATCTACAAAACAATTAATTGTAACATGGCAACCCTTGGCAGGGATTATTAGTTAAGAAATCTAATCTAAAAATAAATAAATGAATGAACAGAAATTCAAGTGCCTTGAGGGACAACAGGTTTCCCCAAAAAAACATAATGTAAGTCTGCCATGCAGGTAGCTTTGAAATCCTCCTTAGAAACAGGCCGTTGATATGGATGGAGTCGATACCCATTTACTAATAACTGTGTTCTATTATCATCAATCGTTAAGAGTCTAATTGTTTCGTTTGGAAAAACAACATCTATTCCATAAGGTCCTAGCCACCTTGTTCTTAATTTACCTTGGAAATTCTCGAAACGGGAGTCATACAGTAAAGCCCAGTTACCTTTCTGGAACTGCTTTTGCTTAATGGCTTTTTCGTGCCATCTGGTTCTTTGTTGTTGGATCATGGTTGTTTGATGGATGGCATCCAATCTTTTCTCGTCTAGTTCCTAAAGCTGCTGCAACCTGGATGTCTGTGCATCAGTCAAATCAAGGTTAACAGCTAAAGCAGTTCTTAAAGTTTTGATTTCAAACTCCAGAGAGAAAACAACATTTTTACCAAAAACCAATTCATAGGGTGAAAATCCCATGGTATTCCTCCAAGTGGTTCTATAAGCCCATAGTGCTTCAGGCAACTTTTGAAACCAGTCCCTCCTGTTTCCTTTATTGTTTTTGTCAAAATAGCTTCTATGACTTTGTTGGTGCTTTCCACCTGCGCATTTGATTGGGGGTGATAAGGTGTGGTCATTTTATGCTTAATATGGTATTTCTGCAATGTGTCTTTGAAGCCATGAGAGTTAAAAGGAGGTCCTCCATCAGTGACTAGTTCCCTAGGCAGTTCAAACCTAACGAAGATTTCTTCAAATAAAAATGTTAATACTGATTCCTCATTAGCTTTGATGAGTGCCTTAGCTTCTACCCACTTAGTCATGTAATTCGTGCATACTAGTATGTAAACTCTTTGGTTGGACGGAGAATTAAAGGGACCTATAAAATCTAGTGCCCATCTTTCAAATGGTTCAAGAATTACCTGGGGATTGAGTTCCATTTCATCCCTGTGATTAGGCTGGCCCATTCTTTGATAGCTATCGTAGGCCCTGACATATTTCTTTGCATCATTGAAGATTGAGGGCCAGTAGTATCCCATCCTAAGAACCTTGTGTGCTGTTCTTTTGTCTGCGAAATGTCCTCCACAAGGGCCATCGTGGCAGGCTTTTAATACATCATAAATTTGATCTTCGCCAATTCATCTCTAGATCTCCTGATAGAGTCCTGTGTGAAACAGACAACCGCTTATCCAGCTGTACCAAGCGCTCTGCTGAATAATTTTCCTTTTTTCTCTATGCGATAGGTGTGATGGTAATTTTCCTGCAACTAAGTAGTTGGCAATGTTTGCATACCAAGGTGAGTGAGCAGATACTGCAAATAAATACTCATCGGAAAAAGAATCATCTACTGGAATACTTTCATTAGTTTTTAACCGAGAAAGGAAATCAGCAACTACATTTTCTTTTCCTGGTCGATCTACAATTGTGATATCAAATTCTTGTAAAAACAGTAACCATCTAGTAACTCGAGCATTTGTAACTGATTTTTTCATTAAGTATTTAATGGTCGAGTGATCAGTATGCACAAAAGTAGTATAACCAGTAATGTAATGCCGAAATTTATTGATAGCATAAATAACTGCTAGGAATTCTTTCTCAGTAACTGTATAATTAAGTTCTGCGGGAGTCATGTTTTTACTAATAAAATAAATGGCATAGGGAAGACTATTTTCTTCCTGTCCTAGGACAGCTCCAATGGCAGTGTCTGAGGCATCAAAGGATATATGAAAGGGGAGTGCCCAATCAGGTCCTCTCAAAATGGGAGCTGTAGACAATTGATGTTTAAGTTCATCGAGTGCTTTTTCACAATCATCAGTCCACTTAAATTCAGCATTTTTTGTTAGTAACACAAACAGAGGAGAAGTTATTTTAGAAAAGTTCTTGATAAATCTTCTATAATACCTGGCATGTCCTAAGAAACTTCTCACATCAGTTTGGGTTTTGGGGATAGGAGGGTCAAAATTACCTATATTTTAGCTAGATTGACTTGAATTCCTAAGAATGAGACGAAGTGACCCAATACAATACCTTCACTCATCATCATATGGCATTTTTCAGTACTTAAAGCAAGGTGTGCTTCTATACATCGCTTAAGTACTTTTTCAAGGTTCTGTAGAGCGTCCTCAAAGGTTGTGCCATAAGGAGTAAAGTCGTCCATGAATATTTCTAAGGAATCATTTATCATATCAGAAAAAATCCATATCACCGCTCTTTGAAATGTTGCTGGGGCATTACATAGCCCAAATGGAAGAACCCTATAGGCAAAGGTCCCCCATGGGCTAGTAAAAGTGGTTTTGTCCTGATCCTGGGGTGTAATCTTTATCTGATTATATCCACTAAATCCATCTAAAAAGGAAAATAATTTATTACCTGCCAAGTTATCTAATACCTGATCAATGAATGGTAAAGGGAAATGGTCTTTCTGGGTGGCCTTATTTAGGGCTCTATAGTCCACACATACTCGCCATTTCCCATTTTTTTTCTTGGGTACAATTACTAGTGGAGAAACCCATTCACTATCAGATATGGGGTATATAAATCTTGCATTCAACAATTTTTGAAGTTCTTCTTTTACTATTTCCCTTAAATTGGAATTCATTCGTCGTTGGGGTTGACAGACTGGGCGGGATCCTTCTTTAATATATATACGGTGAGTGCATAGTTCAGGAGAAATCCCCTTCATATCTGTATAATCCCATGCGAATGCCTCTTTATTTTCATGGAGTAGCTTCATTAACTACTGTTTTTGATCATCTGTTAGATTAGGATTTATATTTAACGTTTTACCTGGCTCGATTTCTACTGTTATACTTTTGGAGGGACTGCCAGCTAATGTTTGAGGTAAATTTTCAGTTTCAAGGTTGTGCTGGGATTCAGATTCCAAGATTGCAGTGAAGTGATTATGTATTTCTGGATTGACCAAAGAAGGTCCAGAAATAAAATTGTTTATTAATTCATCTTCGGTTGAGTCTTTGAAAGTTAAAGCTTGTCCGACAGTTAAAATAGGTTGGGTTTCCTCATCCTCATAATCTAACCATACTGAATTCTCGTTATTAATCATGGGTGTGGCATGAGGATAAAGAGTCAGCTGTTTGGTTTCCTACCCATTAGATATTGTCATTGATCTAGACCTATAGCTCATGAAAGCTCAAGGTCTTCCTAGAATCAGTGGATGACCCCCCAACTTTGTTTTAGTTTGTAATACAACAAAGCCGGCTGGGTAATTCCAAGATTCTACGAAAATTACCAGGTCTTCAATGACTCCTTTGGGCTTAATTGTAGAGCGGTCAGCCAGCTCTAGGATGGTTGGGGTTTCCCTAATTAAATGTTTCAACTGCAGTAATTGTGTTGTTTTGAGTGTCATAATGTTTATTGCAGCACCTAGATCTACCAGAACTTTAGAGACAAAGGTTTTACCAACCTGAACTGTTACTGTAGGGTGACCAGGGTCACCATATTTCACAGGGGGGTCTTTTTGTGTCATCAAAGCAGTCAGTTCTCCCATCACATGAACTGTGTAGGGTTCCTTAGCTTTTCTTCTAGGGTTTTTAATACAGATATCCCTAACAGTTCTAACATAAATATGAACATCTCTTAGTGCTTGCAATAATGGAATTTTGACATATAAATTCTGCAATTCTCCTAAAAGTTTAAAAGCACGTGGCTCAAATGTTTTAGTAAGAGCCATTCGTTCAGGAAAGGGTGGCTCTGCTGTTTGAGTGGTCTTGTTAGAAGAGGATTCAACTATTTCAGCATTGTTGTTAGATGACTCTTCCTTTCTAGTTTCCTCTTTTTTAGAGTTAGTAATGTCATCAATGATGGGTTCAACTATCCTCCCAGAACGTAAATGGATATCATTACATTGCATAGGGGAGACAGGTTGACTTTGAATATCAATTACCTGTAGAGCTTTATTATTGTTTGGGTTGGGGTTAGGTTGCACAGGAAGTTGGGGTCTGATTGATTGGTTATTCTGCGGAGCATTAGATGGTAAGGAAAGAGATTGTTGGTGTTAAGGAAATGGAATCTGTTGGGCTGTCCAGTTTGGGTTCCTTTGATTGAAATAAGGTTGCTGAAGAGTCCAAGGATTCCACATAGTAAGGTCAGTAAAAGGAGGATTTGGTTGCTGCATAGGTGGAAATTGCATTGGATTAAAGGGTGGGTATTGCTTTTGATTCATGGGTGGGTAATTTGTTTGAAAAGGAGAGTGATTATTCCAATGACTAAATGATGTGTTAGAACTCATACCTTGTCTTTGTGGCCATTGCCTCCGTTGTGTCATCAGGTACACTGCTTCAGCTTCTTCTTCAGTTGATTGCAGTGCTCCCTTTATTCCTAGCAAAGAAGGGCATTGTTGAGTCTCATGATCCTTTTCACAAATGGTACAAATTGGTACCTTATCCAATGGACATTCCCTCAGTGGGTGCTTCCCTCTGCATTTGGAACAAAAAATAGCCAGAGTAGCTTCTGCTTCTACCTGTTTCTTTTTAACCTGCAGAGCATCAATTTGTCAACCAAAAGAGCTTAACATTTCAGTTTTAAATTATTCAAGCAAATTACCTATTTCGGCTCGTGTTGCTCCTCCACTTGCTGATTTCTGGACTCTTGAGTACGTACTGTCCCTGCTTTTAGATCTGCTTGCTGCTCCTCTGGAACACCTCATACAGAGGTTGATAATCTCATCAAATCGTTCTTTGGAAATATCCCCTTTTCCAAGCATATTTAGCATATCCAGGCAGTCATCTCGTACTCCTTTTAGCAGTATTGTCTTCAGAATATCCTTACTCATAGTCGGATGATCTGATCGCTACAAATTATACTGCAGTCTCTCTACAAAGTCCTCCAGATTCTCATCCTCTTTCTGGACCATTTTAAACAATTCTTCCTTGCTTTCTCTTGTTCAATAGTAATCCTGATATTTAGTCAGAAAACTTTCTTTCATCTGGTCCCACGTAGTGATTACCTGAGCCCCTAAGATCATAAACCATCTTAACGCGTTCCCTTTTAGTGTTGCTGGAAACAATTTTAACTTCTAAGCAGGGGTTACATAATCATAACTCCTACACAATATATCAAATTCAAAGAGGAACTCATCAGGATCTTCAGAGGATAACCCATGAAAATTAGGCAATGCTGCAGGTGGAATGTTCTTCATAGGGATTGTCCCTCTTGGGAGGTCCCTAATAGGAAACTCCAGGGTGGAGAGTGAATTTTCCCCCCTTCCTTCTGCTCTGTTATCCTCCATTATTCTTTTCCATGAATCACTTGCTCTGTCTTCAGTATCTTCTGTTTCTTCAGGTTCTTCTACTGGTTCCTCAACGTGCTCTGGTGTTTCCAGCTTCCTTTTAGGTCCTAGTACTTCCTCCATCTGATGATCTGTTTGGGAGGAATACTGGATCTGAGGCCTTCGGGAACTTGTTCTCTCGGATGTCTCGGCCTTTGAAATGATCTCGTCAATGAAAGTTTTTATTCCTCCTCCTGTGCCCTTACTGCCTGTGAAGTTAGCTTTCTTGCGTCCTCTCATGCACTTGTTATTATAAAGGAAAATCATTAATGCCTTTAAAATCTTTTATTCGCCTTCCTCGGCAATGGCGCCAAAATTTTGGCTGCTCGAATTGTTTATTGATTAAACAGTCGAGTACCACATTAAATTGTCAACCCACGAAAGTCCTTTTGTTTCAAAGGTGACCTCGTACTATATGAACTTAATTCTAAAAGCATTAAAGGCTATAGTATAAATAGATCTACTTCTTATCAACCCTTACTCTGTGTTACAGCAGTTATAAAATATTGCAGAGATGAAAGGAAATTAATTAATGATAACAAATCTGCAGAAAGAAATAATGGCCGTTTGTAACAGAGGACCAGGACCCTGTCCTCAAAATAAAGATGTTCAGCACCTGCCTCTATGACCAATTGCCAATACACACTGAAAAATCCTAATCACCGGTGGCACACTCCTCACAGCGCCAATTGATCAAGGAAATAGAGTATCAGCAAAAAGGAAATATCAGAAGCAAGGCTAAAAATGTACATAAATCACACACACACTTAACAGGAAAGAAATGGGTGAATCTTGTGAAGAAGGTGGGCCCTGTCCCTCTCACAAGATTCCCCTGAACACAGATGCTAAGTTAAAATGCTCAGAACAGTGCTTTATTCATTTGCCAAAAAGTCCAATTACAATAAAAGTTCAGACTTGCTCTGCACTACAATACTTCCGTTATATCTTGCTAGCTTTCATCTGTAGATTTCTCCTCTTTATAGAGGAGACATCTATTACAATAGATTGTCATTATTCATTTAGTTTGATCCTTTTGTACAAAAAATAGGAAATCAATTCCTGTTACAGCATACTGTTACAACAGTGTATATCTTTGTCATCCTTTGTTTAATCAGATCCTTTCGCTGTTGCAAAATTAGTAGTCTTCATCTATCTCCTCGGGGTCCTTGTACTATCCTTGGCTACTCCACTGTTGTTGTCGGTTCGGTAAATCTCAAATGTTCCTTAAAGTTCTTCATGTTGTTCCTGGTGTTCCAGCATCTGCAACTAAGTTTGGCTGATCGTGCTATATCATCATCGGCCAAGTATAGTTCTGCCAGCTTCAGATGGTTACTACCCAGCTCGACAATTGCTATTTCATCCTTTGCAAATTAAGACTTTTCCTGCTTTAGTCAGTTGTTGTTTCTGGTGTTGCAGCAACTGCACAGTTGCTGTTTCTGGTGTTGCAGCAACTGTGAATTACAATTCTGTGGACTTTGAATAGTTCCAATCAATTGTCAGTGACTTAGTCAATTTCCAAAGATTAATTGTAAAGATAACATGAATATGTGTTGAATAATTAAACATATAGCAAATGAGGAGAGTTACTTCATACCTTGGAATGATGAGGTCAAAAAGTTATCAAGGGTTTCTACTTATGGGCTAAAAAGGGTAACATCATGACAAAATATGAGGTCAAAAGTAGACAATATGGAGTCCTAACATCCCCCCCAACTGAAAGGGTTGCATGCCCTCATGCAACGTTTGCTCTGAATCTGAGTCGGAGTACTGGGATGAACAGTGTAAGTTGCTGATACAGTAGCTAAAGAAGGTTTTATCAGACCTGCTTTTGAATCCCTGGACACTCTGTAATTGCTGCCATACTGCTACCTCCTCCTTTTTGGTCAGTTTATAATGAGCCTTATATTGCTGACTAGGTAAACACAAGAGAGAGAAATGAAAATGGTAGCCAATCCACCTCTCAACACAGTTTTCCATACATTTGACATAATAAGGTATGCGTGAAATTGCTACCTGAAGATTGAGGGGATTGTAAGGATGATATTCCTGTCTCTCTTTGAGACAATGTTCCCAAAATAACTTGTTTGCTTCTATGGCCAGTGCCCCTATTGTTTTTACATAATGCTGACAGTCTTGCAAGATCGTTGCCTGTAGCTTTTTCATATGATCAGCCAACTCTAGATTACTTCTATATTTCTGATGTTGTGAAATGAAGGTAGCTGCATTCTGTGGTTCATTTCGAATCCAAAGGAGGCAGTTGTGCTCATTATGCTCTGCTGACATATAGGCATTTTTCCAAGTTAATTGATTAGATAGAAAAGAGATGAAGGATCTTATTTGGGTATCACCAACAATAGGGAGTATATTCATCGCTCTATCTTTAGGCATGGCCTCATTGTGAAGATAGAGTTCACAGAGCAAGTTTTGATCATTATGTGGTGCTTCTTTGAATGTTTCAATAAATTGATCAGGTGTATCAACTTGGTATGGTCTTCCATCTCTAATTGCTTTTATTTTCAAGAACGCCAACCATTCTCTCAAGAATACTGCATAGTTGAAAGAGGGTTTTCTTGTAGCCAGTACCCTCTGAACTAGATCGAAGGCACGGGATAGCCTAGCTTTTACCTCCTTATTTTCTTTATGTTGAGCTCTAGATTGTTCCAGTGCATCCCAATTTCTGTATGCATAGCTGAACCAGGTTGACTTTTGCTGTTGGAATGCCTTCCCTTGTGAAAGCTTGTATTCTGTTCTCCATGTGTCCTTTAGTTGTTGAAAACTAGAGGTCTCCGTGTGAGCATCACTGAAACAGGGGGGTTCAGTCTGTGCATAAGCGTCACTGACACAGGGGGGTTCAGTTTGTGCATAAGCGTCACTGAACAAGGGGGTTCAGTCTGTGCATAAGCGTCAGAAAAGGATCTTTGTTCTGTAGTAGTTTTGGTGGCCCGCGGTGGTTCTATGTCTTCCTCCACAACTCTTGAAAAACCTGTTGGTTCTTGTGTGACAGCAGGCTCCTCTGTTTCTTCTTTTACAATTCTTAGAAAACCTGTTGGTTCTTGTGTGACAGTGGGTTGTTCTTTCTTTGCTCCTGCAACTCCTACTGGTTCTTGTGTAATAGTAGGTTGTCTTGTTTCTGCTCCTGCAACTCCTGCTGGTTCTTGTGTGCAGCAGGTTGTTGCATTTCTCCTGCAACTCCTACTGGTTCTTGTGTAACAGCAGGTTGTTGCGTTTCTTCTGCTGCCATTCCTGCTGGTTCTTGTGTAATAACAGGTTGTTGCATTTCTTCTGCTGCCATTCCTACTAGTTCTTGTGTGACAGCAGGTTTTTCTGTTTTAATAATAGTAGCGGGTTGTTCTATTTTGACTACAGCAGCAGGTTGCTCTGTTTTGATTCCAGTAGTAGAGGGTTGTGGATTAGCTTCGGTAATTGGAACCTGTACTACCTTATATCCTGCTTGAGTGTACAGCTCACCACACTCACCACACTCACTGCACATATACTCATTGTATTGACTCTTTTCTGTTACAGACGCTACCCGTGCTAAGAAGTGGAGATTATATTCATTCTGATAAGCTTCCTTAACCATTATTATCTCCTGCTGATAATCCTTAATTTGAGATTTTAAAAAATCAATTTCTTCCTGTAGGGAGACTATGGTAGGCGGAGCTTGCGTATCTGTAGGCTCTAACAAAGGAAGGGATTGTTGTTCCGCATCCATTTGGTCATTGGCATCCCCAACAGGTGGTTCTTGTGTGTCACCTGTTGGGTCAGTGGTTGGTTCTTGTGTAACTGCCACTTGCCCAATATCACCTTGGGTGTCTTCTTTAGATTTTTCAGCAGCTGGTTCTTGTGTAGCAGCTGCCTCAGAAATGATGTCACAAAACTGTCAATGCTCTGCATCTCAGCCCCAGAGGGTGAGGAAAGGGACTGCTCCGGGATGATTGGAATGGGGGGGGACTATTGGGAATAGCAGCTGCTTTGATCGAAGCCCTAGTTCTTCTCCTTTTTGGTGGAGTTTCAGTTTTCTGCTGCTTTTTCCTTTTAAGAAAAATGATGGGGGTGTTATCATCAGAGTCATCAGTGGAAATATGAAGCATGGGGGTAGATGGTTGAGCTTCATTGGGAGATGGGGTCGTCTGTAGGGGTGTTTCTACTGCTAATTGCTGGGGAATTCCCTGGGGTATTTGCTCTGGTTGTTGGGGAATTTCCTGGGGTATTTGCTCTGGAATTTCCTAGGGTATTTGCTCTGGTTGTTGGGGAATTTCCTCTTCCTACTGAGGATTTTCTTCTATTTGCTGGGGAGGATTAATGACAGGGGGTGGATGATTTAGAGCAAAGCCTCTATTTATTAGGAGTTGGGCTAAACGGTGGTGTTTCAGGGAAAGGGCCGGATGCTTTGCTTTTCCAGTATAAAGTGACATATTGTTTAGACAACCCAATAGATAATAAGGCATATTTATCAATTGACGATGCCTCAAATGATTTAACAAAACGAAGTCGTGTTGGTAAATTACCTGGTAACGACCTTCGCAAGTTAAATACTGCTTGACAAACTCTGCGACCTTTGGCCATGGTGGAGGTAATGACTGAAGTGCGACCCCTCTGCCTTTGGCTTCGACTTGCTCGCCTGGTAGGAAAAAGCCTTGTTGCGCATTCAGAATCACATGTTTCCTACTAAACCAGCGTGTACCATTGATCGGTAAGCCAGAAACTTGGGCTACATCTTCCTCTGTTACCGGAATATGTACTCCCTAGACTGTAGAAAATCCTTCTCTTAAGTTGCATGCAAACTCCAACACCTACTGTGTGTTGAAATCCAGGAGTCTTCTAAAGTAGTCTACCCACCCTGCTTGCAGGAAAATTTGGTAAACCTCAGGGTAGAGTTCCAGTAGCACTGTTGTGCCAGGTTCATATGTGATCAGATTTCCCCCATAGCTGCTGATCCAGCGAAAATACACAATGCAAAGCCTAGTTACCGAGTTTGAGACAAAGCAAACCGTTACAAATGAGGATATGCCACGGCGAGATGAGTTTTAGATATTACCGCGAGGAGTAAGGGTGGTGACGATTGACGTGTTATGGAATAATTACGATATTTTGGTAATCCCCCCAAATCTATGGCTGAATGATTTGACTGGCAGTATAATGATTTCGGCAGTCGTATCACATCTCCGCATTAACTATAATTTAATATTCACACTTAAACATGCGTACCTTTACTTTTACCTTTAGTCGCACGCAAAAAGTCGTATCTTGTCTTCTGCTGGCTTAATCATAATTTCAACGGGTTTTCAATTGTGAAAACACACGCGATCTGACAGGAAGTAGTAGCGACGACGTGTAATTATTAGAGTGCCTGGCTGGTCCCTTTAATGAAGCAGAGTATGTTCCATCAGGATGATAATTCATTAAGTGCTGGAACTGGTATTGCAGTATTGAAAAGTGATGTTGCCGGAACATAAGATCGTGCTGCAGCCGCGGGAAGTGGTGTTGCGGCAACGGAGAAATGATGTTGTATTGACGGAAAGTGATGTTGCAGCAACGGGGAAATGGTGTCATATTGATGGAAAGTGGTGTTGCAGCAATAGGGAAATGGTGTCATATTGACAGAAAATGGTGTTGCAGCAACGGGGAAATGGTGTCATATTGACGGAAATTGGTGTTGTGGCAACAGAGAAATGATATTGCATTAACAGGAAATGGTGTTGTAGCAATGGGAAATGGTGTTGCAGCAACAGTGAATGGTGTTGCAACAACAGGAAATGATGTAAAACTTGATTTATGGTCCGAAAAACATTCCTAAGCTGCAAAGTGATTCTTTTAGAATTTTTATTCTCAGCCATCCTCTGAAAGTAAGATCTGCAAAACAATTAATTGTAACATGGCAACCCTTGGCAGGGATTATTAGTTAAGAAATCTAATCTAAAAATAAATAAATGAACAGAAATTTAAGTGCCTTGGGGGGCAGCAGGTTCCCCCAAAAAACATAATGTAATTCTGCCATGCAGGTAGCTTTGAAATCCTCTTTAGAAACAGGCTGTTGATACGGACGGAGTCGGTACCCATTCACTAATAACGGTGTTCTATGATCATCAATCGTTAAGAGTCTTACTGTTCCGTTTGGAAAAACAACATCTATTTCATAAGGTCCTAGCCACCTTGTTCTTAATTTACCTCGGAAATTATCGAAGCGGGAGTCATATAGTAAAGCCCAGTTACCTTTATGGAACTGCTTCTGCTTAATAGTTTTGTCATGCCATCTGGTTCTTTGTTGCTGAATCATGGTTTTTTGATGGATGGCATCCAATATTTTCTCGTCTAGCTCCTGAAGCTACTGCAACCTGCCTGTCTGTGCATCGGTCAAATAAAGGTTAATAGCTAAAGCAGTTCTTAAAGTTTTGATTTCAAACTCCAAAGGGAAAACAACATTTTTAACAAAAACTAACTTATAGGGTGAAAAGCCTGTGTTATTCCTCCAAGTGGTTCTATAAGCCCATAGTGCTTCAGGCAACTTTGAAACCAGTCCCTCCTGTTTTCCTTTATTGTTTTTGTCAGAATAGCTTCTATGAATTTGTTGGTGCTTTCCACCTGCCCATTTGACTGGGGGTGATAAGGTGTGGTCATTTTATGCTTAATATGGTATTTCTGCAATGTGTCTTTGAAGCCATGAGAGTTAAAAGGAGGTCCTCCATCAGTGACTAGTTTCCTAGGCAGTCCAAACCTAACGAAGATCTCTTCAAATAAAAATGTTAATACTGATTCTTCATTAGCTTTGATGAGTGCCTTAGCCTCTACCCACTTAGTCATGTAATCTGTGCATACTAGTATGTAAACTCTTTGATTGGATGGAGGATTAATGGGACCTATAAAATCTAGTGCCCATCTTTCAAATGGTT
>APFE030185058.1:122377-143406 GCA_000404065.3 Pinus taeda
GATGGATTCATGACTTGCTTGAAGAGAACCATCCTCCTTCGCGTCAACATCATTCATCAAGTTAGCATTAAGGTAAGGGTCATCGTTCAGTGGTAAGAAGGAAGATCACCACGTATCGCAACATAAAGCAGGTCAGGTAGAGTGCTGAAGTTTAAGTTCATGGATTCACAAAGCACTTCTCCTTTTTAATTAAAATCTGGCTTCTAAGCCTTAGCCCCCCTATGAATGGCTTTAGTCCCCTAGGAATTGAATGGTGAGAATAGCGTTAGTCTCCTATGTGGTTCTAATAGCTTTAGCCCCTATGTATGGTGATAATTGGGACTCATTTCATCCATTAGTTAGTTATAGTACCCCGATCTACATTCTATTTTAGAGAAAGCAATTCTATATGAATATAATGTGCTCGAAGGGAAAACTCCAAGGGGAGATGAGAAGGTTGATAAGAATTGTCTAAGCTTCTTCTATATGTTCAATCTTTACTTTAGTTGCTGGTGAGGTAAAAACTCAGTTTAACCTACTTATAGATTCTATCCAGATAGAGACTACTTGGAAAACCAGATGCATGGATATACGTTGCTTCGACAAACCTTGATTTATTGATTGACTTGCCTCGCTCGACAGAGTGAAAGGATTGTGATCACCGATTGAGTCTTAAGGAAGGTAGAGCCCTAAAGCAGATTCTTGGGAAGCTTAGGTGAGGCGGTTGACTCCGGTGAGATAAAGGTGAAGCAAGATCCTGGACAACTTCAGGTAAAGTAAACTCCAAACAAAGATGGGACTCATTTTTCTTTATTGAGAAGCCAAAGATAAGGAGGTTTCCGTCTAGGGTCAAGTGGAAAGGTTGATAGAAGGCGCTTAAAGGACAAATGATAAGGTTTTTTTATATTCGCCTAATATAATCTATCTGTTGGCTTTCAATTGTAAAAGCATTACCGGTAACTGGTAGGGCTATGTCTATTGTGTATTCCCGGCTATTGGTTGGTAGGACCGCTCTTCTTCCTCTTGGGGAGTCCTGACTCTAATCCTAATTGGTATATAGTCAGCATAGGTAAGATAGGTGGTGGGTCGGAAGGCAGGTCCAAAATAGGTCGGGTAGTTGGTTGTGTTGGTTCTTAGGCAAGGTAGGTTTTTTCAATTTTGTTTTTCGGTTGGAAAGGTCTTCAGGAGTAAGGTGCGATGGAGTGAGGTCCTAAGGTTGGCAGTTCTGTGTCCAGGCAGGTTTGTGCAGTGATGGCCAGGGGTGTGTGGGATGTCTAGCCAGGGGTGTCCATGCAAAAGATGGCACGTAAGGTGCTCGGGTTTGTCAAGTGAAGCGTTCTGCCAAGGTATTAGTTGTACGGAAGGTAAAATAAAGTAAAGGTAGAGTTTAAGACAATAGATATGACTTATTTATAAGTGACGTGGGAAAGAATAAAATGGATAAGCTCATATATAATGCAAGTTACAACAACTATATCTTGAAGGGGATTTATTCAGGTGAATACGTTAATAATAGACTCGACCTTGACTAAGAAAGAAAGAAAAATATGTTTTCCTGTCTCCTTTAATAACCCAATGGATCCAAGAGACGGTTCACTTTGCTTCGTCGGTTCAAGGAAGTATCTATTATTCGTAACTATCATTTGTTGGGTGGGGATGGCCAATCAATCCATTTCACTAATTGATAGCGGCCCTTGTTCTTACTTACTCATAACATGGCACCAAGTTTCTATCCGTAAGTTCGATCATTGAAAAGGTTCTAAGAAAGGGTGACCCAGTTTGGTTTTGTTTCCAAATGTCTATGGCGGCTTCATTCACAGCACACAGGGGGTGGGAGGGGAAAGGGACCTATGGGAAGTCCCACACAATGCGGGTTGCACTCAAGGAAATGTATATTGATACGTTCAATCGAGTCCTGTTCTCAATTCCTATTGCTTTGGTTGGTCATGCTGTTGCCGGTTTAGGGTGCTCCAGCTAATATGACTATGTTGCTTCCTCTTACTGGTCATCATACCAATTAGTAGAGCGAGGGGATCTTGAATCAATTCCCTCTTTTCCAGTAGCTAGTTTAGATATGGCAAGTGGTTCGAGTCAAGTGCCAGTTAAAGAACCAATTGTTGGCAAGAGTCACAAATATGAAGTAAACGACTTGGTCTCTTCTTTCTTCCTCTTACTACTCCTTGCCTCCGATGGAGAAGGTTCAAGCTCCACTTGGGGAATTTCAGCTGAAGCAGCAGCCATAAGGTGAGATGCCCAACCCAATGCCCTGAATGGAGAAGGAGTTGGTAGCGAAGGGGAAGAGGATACCGATTCTTCAGCATAAAGCATAAGGCTGAACCTCCCAATTCTCATTCTCCTCTTCTCCAGCCGCAAAGGCTATTATTGGAAAACCTAAAAGAGATAAGAATAAGAAAATAAGAATTGGAAAAGCATAAGAAAGGCATTCCAGTTGAAACTGGATTCCTTTCGAACTATGAAACCAAGTGTGAAACTTGGCAAAGATAGAAGAACGCAACTGTTGTAAAAACCGAGATTTTAGTAGTAGTTGCACCCCTCGATCCCTCATAATGAGGCGACAAGATTCTTTTCGGAATAGTTTAGGGGGACATCCTCAAAGGATGCACTGAAAGTGGGTATGCCCGGGTTGGAATGAATCCGGAACAGAACTGAACTGGGAAAGAACAGAACTTCAACCACCTCAAGTGAAACCCTCAAGCTTTTTAAGTCTGTCCATCATCGTACTTGTGTTGTCAAGCCGATTTTGAACCTCAAGAGTTAGCAAGACAACCTGCACCAGAAACTGCACCTCAAGCTGAACCTTCACTCTGAGCTGGGGAAGGTAATCAAGTAAGTTAAGGAAGGTCTTTAAGGCAAGTCAGAAAGAAGGGAGCTAGCAAGGAAAGGAAGGGAAGGAAGCTAGCAGGAGCCAAAATCAGACCTGTAAGCCAGATTGGTTTACGAAGGCAATCCAATTTGTTGAATCCGACTTGAAGTAAATTCCCGCAAACATGCCTACCCGCACCTGAACCAGTACCAGAACCAGAACTAAAAGCTAGTGAAGGGCATCTGATTTGTGAAGCTGATGAGGTTTCATGACATGTGCAGATTCCAATCCAGTCTGTTTACGAAGGGTTGATAAAAGAAATGATTCATCTCATCCCTTACTTGCAAACCAGAACTATAATCTCATGAAGGGAAAGCTAGTTTATGAAGCTAGTAACAGCCAGAATTGAAAGCAGAATGTAATAGATTGACCTTAAGGGGGGAATAGCTCGACTTAAAAGGAGAGGAGGAGCAGAACAAGGGACACCGGAACTGAAAGCTCAGGCTCGGGAAGTCAATCAGACTGTAGACTGAACTTGTCCAGCTTGTGAAGCCAACTATAATGAAGTAGGCCCTTGTTTCATGAATTCATTTAGTAGCATCCATAAAGTCATCCCGTAGTGCTGATCATGCTACTTCAAGCTAGGGAGCTAGCAAGGAAAGGAATGGAGTAACGGAAACCCATTTGAGATTGAGCTTTCCGAAGGAAGAGTTCAATTTAAGCAAGGTGGTTCGAACCCCTTGTAGTTATCATGCTGTGCAGCTCTTTCAATTTGTTAGAATGCAGTGCTGCTCTGATTTGTGAAAGTGTAAGGAGCGGATAGAACACCAGAACTTGAACTGAAAGCAAGGAGCTACTCAAGGGAAGGGAATCAGACCTGTAAGGTCAATCTGTAGTCAAATAGGTGGATAAAAGCTAATAAGAATCCCCTACTGGAGCACCTTCACCTGAACCTGAACTGGAAGCTCACGAAGGGAATAAGACTTGAACTGGAAGGCCAGAAAGACTAGTTTCTTCAGCAAAGTTTCTCGTGAGGGAAAGCCAGTCTATTTATGAGAACCCTTGAGAAAAGCCAAGAATCATACCCACTTCAAGCAAGGGACAAACAACCACCGGTACCAGAACTGAAAGCAAGGGATGGAAAGACACAAGCAAGCTACAGAAGGACACAGAATCACACCAGGCAAGCTACTTTAACTGAAGCCCTCCATACTTGTGAACTAGAACCCTGTGAAGATGACCAGGTTTCATACCCCTATAGGACTATTATAGGAATGGAGTAAGGCCACCCTATTCTCTTTTTCGAAGTCTGTATAGAATAGGAATTGAAAGCAAGACAAGCAAGCAAGGCAAGCCTCGTTTTGAGTTTCAAGAAAGCATTTAGTAGGAGTAGCATCAAGAAATCCAGTATGCTCATGAAGCTAGTGAAGTCTGTCTAGCATCTTACTTTAACTTAAGCAAAAGCTAACATCTGCACCAGAACCGGAACTTCACCAAAAGCGAGGGGTGAAGGTCAATCTTGAACAGGAACCAGAACCGAAAAGGAAAGGGGAGAGCGAGTCAGCTCGATTTGATACTGGTCATCCATCGGGTCGATCTCTTCTATTGAACTTACCCGCTTACTGTGATCCTCCATGAAAGATTAAGAAAGTAGTTCAAAGGTAGGAAATTGTCAGTGAGGAAGGGCTCTTTCATTCCGCGTAGTCAGCTTCCTCTGTTAGCTGGGTGGTAAATTGATTCACACTAGAAAGAAGGCAACAACTAAGAAGCACAAACCCTCAACAAGTAGGGGAACCCAATAGCGGGGAGAGATATCATTGAAGGGGAGAGTGGGAACTGCCTAGTTACGACTTGCACTTGAAGCGGCTGCTGGAATAGTCCCACTTGCGCTTGAAGCTACCACAAGAAAGAAGGCACCAACATCTGAGGCCGATCAACTAGTATGTAGGAATCAAATTGCTAGGGGAGAACACTTTGCAAAGTGGGAAAGCTCTTTCTTATGCCCCTCACTCCGATATGAAGTCTTATCTTGCTGCTCCGTTTACGTAGTTGTTTGCTTTTAGAATCTAGATTTATTTCCTGTTTCAGTCTACCGTACTGTATGGGTTGGCCAGGGATTGAATTTAGTGTAGTCAGCTTCTGTAGAATGCTCCGTTGTTGGCTTTCTTAGGGCTTTCCTTTCTCATACAAAATACAAGAGAAGCAGACTGTATTTAAGAAATAGTTAAGAAGCATAACTAGAGAAGAGAAACTCCACTATCATGAATTAGCTAAAAGTCTTCCAGCTCTTGCAAACCCTCGCTTCCTCACTCATATAGGAATTGTGTGTATGAAAATGCATACTTTATACTTGATAAAGACTACTCTAATGAATCAAGAAGACTATTGAATAACTACTAGCAATAATGAATACAAGAGAAGAAGTACTAGCATGAAAGAGCTTAAAGTGCTTAGCTTTGGTTAGTACAGGAGGAAGAACTGCCTTCTTGCTTGCCTACTACCTGATAATAACAACTAGCTTGAAGTGTTTGCTTTATGGATGGAATAAAGGATTACTTGGCTTCTTGCTTGCGAGCATTAATACTCTATATAAATAAGGTTAGACTTATAGCTGGATTGAAGACTCTATTGAAGGTTAGCATTATGGATTGCTTGAAGAAGCGAGCATTTCGTATTCTGTCTTTCTTTTCTTCCTGGCTTAACTCCTTCACCTGGTAAGCAGCAACGCATCAAGTTGTTGATAGGTGCCTATAAACTACTTGAAAGTAAGAAGCAAATCACGGAGCAAGTGTAGTCTCGACCGGTAGGGATAGGGATTCTAAGAAAGACTAAAAAAGAGGAAGTTGAGCTTAAGAGTTAAGCTCGACCAACCCACCAAGCAACTACACTGACAGAACGGAATGAAACTTAAGAAGAGGGTATGAAATAGATTTCATATAGTACTGCACCCAGCTGGTCATAGGTCCATTACCTACAGGGGGAGGGAAAAAACCCTGGACGTGTGTGGGCCACATCCTATCCCAACAACCAGAAGAGGTTGACACAGTTAATAGGATCAGAAAAGGTTGGCTCATAACATAAACTCAAAGACGTCGAAAAAGCACACTTAGCACGGTACACAACCGTTTTTACAAAACTTTTCAAATCATCACTTGAAAATTTAGCTCTTTCCCACGAGACTTCTTCTTCCCAATACCTTCCATAAAATGGGTAAGTTAATCATAACACCAAACAAAAAAGAAAAAGGTATGGCACTAGTGGTACATAAACAAGTGAGCCGAGATATCATTGGGGAAGCGGAAGAAAGAGCTCCATAAGTACTAAGGTAAAAGAATAAATTCACACCAACCCAATATTGAAATCAGATACGAAGGAAAGGATGAGATGGAAGTAAATCAAAAAATTATAGAGAGCAAGAAAGAGGATCCAACAGTAAGAGTCCCAGAAAGTACAGGTGTCATTATCCTCCGTTTCCATTCAAAAAAAAAAAGTAAGGGAAAGAGTTTCTCGAGGCTTGAACCTCAATACCAATAGAATAGAGGATCAAAGTAGGTAAGAAATATGGATTCTACAGAACAAGGCAAAAAAAGTACAATCAACTACATCAACAACCACAATCTCGACAAAAACCTACAAAATGGATTCTATAAATGCTAATGAAAACCTAGCTTCCAGGAATGAATAGAAGTAGAAATGAAGGAAGGAGTGGAATGAAGGTCCTAAGAAGCATCAAACATTTCCAATGGGTGGAAAGAAATAAGAATCAAGTAGAAGCTTAAAATGAAGAAAGACTTGTCGGAAATCGTTGACAAAGTGAGCATCTCGGGTGTGAAGGAGAGGCATTGGCAGCGGATCGCGAAATCTCAAAATATGGTAATAAGTCACTTTGGTGACTCTTTGGTGTAACCCCTTCGTACGGGATCAGAGATGATCTTGATTGAAAGAGGCAAGCATTCAAATTGGGATGATATCTACATAAACATGGAAGAAGAAAGGGTAGATAGGGATGGAGGTCCCGAGGCAAGGAAGGAAGACATTCATTCATTCTGGGTGAAGAATCACTGCTAGGGGGTTCCCTAATCTTGTTGAGTTCACACACTTAGATTTTGCTATTGCTGCTCCTGTTATCTTTCAAGCAGCTCTCACATGAAGATTGAGTTTTGTCATCAACCAGTCGATCATCTCCAAAAGATGGAAGGAAAGGGTTATGACGCTATCTTGGGGGAATTGAGAAAGAAATGAAAGGGACGGGTACGGCTTCAATCCTAGCGCAAATGGTAGGCGATAATAATACCTTTTGACTATTCTGTATGGCTTTGTATATACTACTTGATATGTTTCATTCAATTTATCTAAAGTAAGGGCACTAATGAGAGCCCTTGTCTCTCCTAGTCACTCCACTCATCCATCTTAACATTATTATCATTTCCGATGTAGAGCTTTCTTCATAATGAGCTTGCTTAATTGGCTCATCTCTTATTCACATCTTGGCCTTGTCTCACCTTGCGAAATATTATTTGTTATAATGCATTCCTTCATCTTTTCTCTTACAATTTATACCTCAATACAAGACCCTTTCTTATTGATGCCATCTCTTACCTTCTAACAAGCCCTTCTATTCCTTACTGGGTTCATTTGACTGGGGCTGGCATAGAGTAGAGCACCTATCTATTCAAGAGTCTCAGCACTACAAGAAATATGGGTTCTGTCTTTCTTCTTGCTTGAAATTCAAAGTGCATGTGTTTCCATTCCTTTCTTTGTTCTTTCTTGCTAAGGGAATAGATTAGTGGTGACTCTTTCGGTGCGGTGGAGAGACTAGTTGTACCTACACCCTTTCTTGGGGTCAATATGAGCAATGCAGTTCATCCAAGGAGAAAGGGAATTCTAATTATAGAGCTTTCTGTAGTCAAGGTATGTGCGTAATTCCAGTTGCCTATCTATCTCTTAACTTTCATTTTATCTTAATCTTTCCTTTCCCTAAAGGAAAACAAGAAAAAAGGCAGCTTTTGGGGGACACAAGCCCTCGGGACTTGACACTTGGACACTGGGAAGCTTTCCCCTGGAGACTAGGTCCTTCGTTTGGAACTACCCTTTTCATTTCCACTTTGGAATTCCTCTCCTTATCAGTCGAGCCCCTACCGGTCCTCATTGCTTTTCCCTTTGACCTGTGCCAAACTCTACTTTTGCTATTGGTTCGCCCTGTGGATTCAGGTGGAATGATTCATTCAACCTCGGTATCGGCAACCAACACGCCCTTCTCTGTCGAATGAATCTTCAAACCACGAAAGCCACAACTCTGATCACGGTTGCAAGTTGACTTTATCTCAGGTGATAGGGACAAGAGAACACTTCACAAAATGCGCTTTGACAGCGAGCAAGATCTTTTCAATTCAATCAGAACAACACTGGGTGAGTAAGACAGTTGATTCTTCTCTGAGTCGCATGGATCACTCCATGAATTGATGATTTCACTTCCATTCGTTGATTTCAAGAAAAACTAAAATTTTCCTTACCAATTAGAAAAGAGCTTTTTGCCTTAATGTTTCTACTTGAGCCATCTAACAGATAGATTAGATGGAGCAATCTCAATTCATTTGCTTCTATTACGATTACTAGTTGATTGGATTGATTGCTGGTGACATCTTCAACAAATTTATTGATCGACTTGTGTGAGACTAGCGAATCAAGTAAATAAACCAAAGAATGGGACTATAGATAAAGAAGGGTTGCTATCACAAACCAACTAAATATTTCACCGTCCAGCATACAGAAATGGGGAAATCTAATCAACTGGAATTCCCAGGTAGGAAAGCCAAGCAAGGACAGACAGCTAGGACCGAACGGGTAGGAGTGAGCGGGTTAAGCTTGAAGGTGCTTCTTCTATGTTTAGGTTTTGTTCTCCTAGGCCAGGTTTCGACACTTTTATCGAAGTCGTTAATTACGAGGACTGAATTGGAATGAAAGCCTATCAAAGAGCTTTTCTCACTACAGAAAGTGGCAAGAGAATTTCTATTGAGGCTAGCCCACTGTGGAACAGGGAAAGGTCACCAAAGAAACAAAATCAATATCTTTGGCATCAAAAACAAATGTGCGAAGCTGCTTGTCCCTTTGGGGGCGAGGCAACTTTGCCTTCTACGTTTGGGGAAACCACTAGAGGTGTAGCATTTATACTAGCACCCACGTGTGCCATCTTCTTGTTGTTGTTGTTCCTATTTCAAAGTGGAATGAGAAGAATCTAATGAGAAGAGAGCGAGAGGGAGAAGTCCCAGTTGATTGATCCCTTGGGTCAGCCGATCGTCTTGTCTTGTGTGAAGAGTCCTTGCAGTAGAAGTGCTGCTTCTCATTTGGTACCTTGCCTTGAACAGGCCAATCAACCTCAATCCTAGGGAGTGAACTAGGCGCAGGAAATGATTTCAGGTGAAGCTCACCCATCTTGTTCTCATCTTAAGGGAAGGCCCAGGCCCTATTACATAAGGGGGGAAGACTCTTTGATCGGGTAGTTCCCCTACCTTGTTCTCAGTCATCTTAGGTGCAGTTGGCCAATCAAACTAATTACTCTAGTGGTTCCCTTGTTCTTATCATAGTCATAGCAGTTAGCCCCTAAACCAGCTCTTATACTTTTGTTCCAGTTGCATGACCCTATCAAGGATGAAATAGAAAGAAAATAATTCCATTTTGTGGTTTCATATCCAAGTTGCATCAATCAAGTCAGTTTATGAAGGGAAATCAATTGAACAAATCAAATATTCCTCCCCAATGCCCTTACATAAGAGGGCTTGAACCTCAAGCATGACAGATTGAATTTGATAAGCGCACTAGCTGACTACGAGATCAGTCTCACCTCGAGTTCGACTACGGAATGGAATCCTACCCATCTCATATATAGAATAGAGAACCTGGGCCCGAGCCCAATATCGGGGACTATTGATTGAACTTGCATTCATCTAGTTAGATTCTCTCACCCAATCAAACGCTCAGTCCAATCGCAAGATCTATTGTAGTTCCCTTCCCCCAATCAGAATAATCTATCCATTTCAATTTGAGTTCACCCCCAGCGCCCGTCTTAGTAGAGAACTTTTGAGGTTGAGACTACTAACAAGCAAGCTACTTCATGAGCACTAGAGAGCATTCAGGTAAGCAGACAGTCGAGATTGTTGGTCATGTTACTGATCGGTTTCGACATAGTATCGTAATACACTGATCACTAACCCCATCTCTACTAAAATATAAACAGTACAGGCAATGGAATCAACTACAACAACATATGCTCAAAGAGGCTTTCTCAATTCATTCACTTGTTCTAACTATATAAATATATACGGCCAGATAGAAATGCATAAAGAGAGAGATTCCTCTTCTAGCTATGTCTCCCGTTGGGATAAAAACCTCTGTTTCCAGCTTGGATTATTTGAAAGAGAGCTTGTGAAGTGCACTTTCCTTTCTAAGATAATAGGATTCGACTGATGTGACCAAGGAAAAAAGGATCGGGAGAACTAGTCAAAGTCTTTATTATTTGTTTGTGCATTCATATAAGAAATGGGCTCTTCCACGAAAGATGCTTGAAGGAGAATCTTCGTTAGAGGGACATTCTTCCTAGACAAGTTTGAAGCCTGGATATCAAATTCTTTTATCACTATTCTAGATTTGATGTGAGGGCCCCTAAAAGAGGTTTGATAAGTACAAAAATGGGCCAAAGAATATCTATTGACTTGATAGCAGGATACCCTCGCTAATTGGTATTTGAAGAAGGTCTTTCGCTCTCTGTTTCGCAGAGTGTGAGATGAAATCAAGAAGTTAGCTTCGAAGTGTTGGGTTGTGTTATATTCTTTCCATGACTAACCTACGTAGTGAACCGGGGGGTTAGAGGGGGGGCGGATCCCACCCTTTGTTGCGCCGATTGCGCAGCGGGGGGATCACAGGGGGGCGGCAGCCCCCCTTGTCCGGGGGTTTGAGGGGGGCGGGTAGCCCCCCTCTACGGGGTTCGGGGCAGCGCCCCAAGAAAATTTTTTTTGGACCCTATATTAGGTTGGGCGAACCTATGGTTTTCGGTCCATGGTTTTGGACGCGATGGTTTTCGGTCCATGGTTTTGGACGCGATGGTTTTCGGTCCATGGTATTGGATGCTTCGGCATGTATAAATATGTATTTAACATTGAAAGGAACATAATGAAAAATCAAGCTGGTAGTCTCGGTTTTGAGATCCAGTGGGAAATCTCTGTGTATATGTGTTTTATGTGTTATGCTCTCACATTTTTATTTTTCCTGTGATTTAGAATTCGTATGCAGGTAATTTCTGTACGGGGTTAAAACCTACACCTTTCCCCATAGAATCCCCTGCAATTTAGACTTAGTTTCCCATACCCAAATTTCCCAGCTCCTCCTGATCTGCAAAACACCAACAACTTCAATCAAAACCCTTGAGCTACTATACCTAGCATAAAATCTTGTTCCTGATCCAGTCATCTTGACTGAGATCCATAAGGAGAGAGCCCTCTCCCGGCCTAGTAGGATGAGCTACTAGGTTAAGCGTGGTTTGTGGTTACCCTAGAATTTCCTCCCTTTAGCCTAAGGTCAATCTAGGTGATAACACTTATTACATTTGTTTTTGTGTATATTGTTTTAGTTTATATTAGTACAAGAAACCAGGCCTTTATACCAAAGAGTGTCAACAACCCAAATGAATAGGGGTTAAATTGGGACCATGTTTGAGTGGAATCTCATTGTTGTAGGTGGAATTTTCCACCTGTCTACACATAGGTAACTTATTTGAGATATTATCTATCCATACAACACTATGAAATAAATGAATTTACAACTAGAAGCCAAAAAAATTACGCACTGTTTCAATTCATCGTTACAAACATATATAGTAACTAGCATGGAAAGAATCATGAAACACTTAAGAAAAAAAAAAATATTTATCAAGTAAAAATATACGCTTATTTGATTCAATTAATCTTGTTGGAAACCAAATAATGGAGAGCCACTCTCCATTGAACCATAGGCTCAACTATAGTATAGTCCCTTATAGTTGTCCACTGCTTACATAGATTTGATTCCTTTAGAGCCAGTTGATGGTAGAGAACATGAAGGATACTCTCCTTCATATGCATGGATTCATCATTCCACCTTCTACCTATTGATCCAAAGCCTACTATTTTTTACAATATGGCCACAGTAGGCATGAATAACGTAAATGGGTCCCTTCACTAATCCCATAGCCCCTTAATGTTTTCCTCCTTCAGTGCTTCTTTTAATAGTTTCAACAAGCTACTTTATATTTTCCTTTTGTCCTCTAACTCAATTTGATGACTTCGACACTAACTTTCCTCACCAATCAAGTCATTGATAACCTCACATGAAATGTTGGAGCTCAAAAGGATTTTTCCATCTTCTACCCAGGGCCATAGTCATAGACACCATAGGTAGTTTGAGATACATTTCATGGGTTACTCTCATTCACACACACATCACTTTTATCATTCACGTACCTCTTCTTTTCTCTACTGTATCTCACACCCCACAAAATTTCTTCTCTTCTTCTGAATCACATGCACTGCCAATCATGAGAATTCAATTCCCTTACCTTTGGTTGCATAGTCAATTTTAATTCTCTACACCATTTCAATACCACTTCCCCTATTCATCTCATAACCACTAGTATCACTTTAATATCTCAACCACCATATTATAAATTAGAACAATTAATTGAATATTAGATAAGAAACTTCCCCAAACAACCCTTAGAAATTTATTTTATGGCTTTGAGATCTGTTTTCTTGTCTCTTCTTCAATCTTTGGCAATATATTAATAAAGATAAATATTACAATTTTTTTATGTCTTTTCATCCATTTACATTTTCCTATCCACATAGGCATCATCAACATAATTTAATTAAAATTACAATATTAGTGGGGGATTAAAGGCTTTGGTGTTACAATCCCCCCCCCCCCAAATGAATGCAATCATTGGTATTTACACCAACTCTAGGTGTTCTTGTGATTGTAACAACCCCATCTTAGGTGATTGTTTTTACTCAAAAAAATTCCTCATTGCTTCCTCATCTGCACCAATAACCTATTTCTCTTCAACTATTCTTTGTTTTTAATTTTTCCATCACTTTATAGCCACCTCTAAACCTTTGGAATTCATAAAATGTTGACAAGGTGTATGCTTGTGGTTTCACAGCCATATAGTTTTCATGGATAAACTTAGCTCACTATTTTTCTTGGACATACCTAATGTGTTCATGATCCTAAAAAATTTATTATTCTATCAAGTCTCATTTTTCCTTGAAATTAATCACCATTTTGGCTTAAGCAATCTGCTTATCCATCATCTAGTCCTTCACGTGATCTACCCGACCCAAGATTTCTTGCACAGGAAGAGTATGGAGACTTGCGGATTCTTAAAGTCAAGGTATTACTTGGTTTCTTCATACCACATAAATTTTCATTATATAAGGTCATGCCATAACATGGAGTTCTAGTGTCTTAATAGAAACCTCTTTTCCATGCTTTATAACTTGGCAACCATTAGTTTCTATATTTTTACAACTTCATTTTCTCATCTATATCAAGTACACACGATTATCATGAAATTTAATCCAAGAAAATTCAATAAAAAATAGTTTCAATTTTCATCATATAGAATACATATTCCAATATGTTTTATCAAGGAGCCTAGATTTTATCATCATGCGGTTCCACATTTATAATAACATTTTCTCTTTCATGTCAACATTATTTTTTATATTCTTTATCTTTCCCACTACTTCATCAATGACCTTTTTTCTTTATAGTCCAATTGCTTCCATACTCATAATGTTCCATCTAGTGCCCATATCTAAAACCCAACAAATAATATGTGTTATGAACAATTCAATATACAATCATTAAATATTTTTCATATGAGATCTTAATTTTCACAAGGAAAGATGCATCTCAATAATTGAAATTTTCAGCTTAATACTTATCAATGTGGTTGTCCTTTGCTTCGATCCACATTCATAGGTAAAAACTTTAGCTCAATGTTTGCATCAGACACACCCATAAACACTTACTATCCTAGTGAGAATGTGACATAATATTGCCATAGTTATTTCATTTAAGTCTTCTCCTCCTATTAGTTACTCACCATTTTGGGTTTAGGAAATGCCCTTCTCTAGTAGAAAATCTATTGGATTATCTACCCAGTGGAGGCTTTCTAACATAGGAAGTTTAAAGAAACTATTAGATCCTTATAGATAAGGAATACCATTATATTTATTTAACATAGTTTACATGTTATTATCCATGGATTTTTATAGCCAAGGCATCCATCTGGCTTGTTATAACATGGTTTACTAGTCATGGGGTTCCAGTGTGACTATAGTGGCCTTATTACTAATATCTTTTCTTCACAACCTTTATATATCCTTCCTAGATAGACTCATCATATCACATGTATCATGACATATAGTTCTCATGAGATTTATTCTAAAATGTTCAACTAGATTATTTTTTTTTCTACAATAGCTTCATATGTAAGTCAAGTCTCACAAACATGAGACTCTTCTCAAAATTGTTGGCTCTTTACAGGTGATAATATTCTCAACCTTAATCAAGGGCTTACGTTTCATGGCATACCGAAGGCACTCCACATGTAATGTACATTTTCCCTTAGCCACATAATGTTAGTTTTTCATATATAAACTCCTTTCATTATATTATTTACAACAACCACTAAAGTGGTTTAAAAAACCATAACCTAATCAATAATTTAATCATTTCAGCTATAGGCCATGCAATTAAAAAGAATCCATCATTTCATTACATATTAATTCAATGTCTCTTATCCATTTCAAAAATTCCTATTCATGTGCCCTACTATCACTTTGAACATTATTCGTATCCATGTATTCCTTTAATGCATTGTCGACTATAGTGTGTATTACTCACTTATCCAACTACTATAAATTAGAATATCTCACTCATATTTCTAGGAATTTTATGAAATCTTCTAGCAACAATTTTCCTTAACCATACCCCTCTTGCGAATTTCACACATTCAATTGAAAATATATGAAAAAATACAAACTCAATTTGAAGGAATTCTTACCAAAATCCTTCAACTTACCAACTATTTTAGTATGGTATATTTCGATACTTACATCATTGCCACTACTATGCATGCTCAGTTGATGATTTATAAAGGATCCTATTGGCATCCTTTAGCCTTGCATTCTTTTGTCGTTTTCCTCAATTTTCTTCTATGGATAAATGCACTTCCTTGTCTCAAATCCCACTTCAAATAAATGGTATTTAATCTCAAATTTTTAATGACAACTGACATGTTTTCTTGATTCACAATTTCATTCACACATCATTAAGTAGTAAAATCAATTAAAACTTGCACCATATGATTTCATAATTGTGCACCCAATTGAATTCACTCATTCTCACTATCTTTTAGACATAAAAATATCAAATAATCATTCTCAAGGTTATATAATCTTACATTTTAACTCTTTTATCTGTCATAAAACATTAGCAAGGAGGAGCATCAATTTTTTTCCCGTTCTAATTTTTTTGTGTAGCTTGGAATTGATAGTGATAATACTTCATTTTCTTGATCAGTTACTGTCAATAAGGCTTGAAATTTCCTCTTCAATTCAGTGGATAATTGGGACACATAACAAAGAAACTTCACAAGACAAGAGTAGTATCCAACATATTAATCATGTGCAACTAGATTTAATGAATAGATCTGATCTAATCTAATAGTGTCAAAATACTTAGTTGTTTTCTTCATCGTTTTGTAACTCAACTCCACCAATCAATGTTTTCTTATAGTCCATCCATACATGACTACTTCAACATGCAACTCTCCCTAGTTGCAATATCCAACAACCCTTGGGATGATATTACTTTCACATGTTAGTACCAATTCTATCATTTCAGGCTATCCATTTCATCTTTGCATTCAACCATGCATTCAAACAAAGGCTCAATCATGCACATTGACATGCTTGTGTGTTTCCTACACTTTTTCTCATCATTCATTTTAGTCTATTTAAATGCAATATTAGGAGATATTGCAGTTATTCAAGTGGCATGTCTCATGACCTTTTTCCCTCATCCATATTGTAGAAAATAGTAAGAAATCATTTATTCCAAGTAGCATGGAATTATCATGTGAATATTAATATTGATTATTAGATATCCAGTACCATCTCTTGACTTACCATTCATGCCTTCATCTCATTGCTAATAATACTGTGAACGCACGAAAACCATACCTGCATAACTGTTAATAGTTACCGAATGCTAACTAATCAATTGGTATTATTATTTTCCTCTTTATGAACCTCTTGATCAATACTTTTTCTATTCATAACCTTGTCTCCTATATTAAACATCCTCATTAGCTTCTCTAGCCATATGGTCAACTTATTCATGATCACATGTTCATAATTAACCATGGTTTGTAATGACAACAAATTATTTCAAGTCTCCATTCATGTGATACATATGCTCATTCATTATTGTATGCATCCACCATGTCTATATGCACCTTGCATACAATTTTCTTATTCATTATTAATGCACATGCATTTTTAGCTATTTAATATCTTGCAATTTTATCATGCCCATGCTCTTAGTTTATTATCATATATCAAAGTTTTCAAATCTCGAGGAAAACATTCAAAAAAGAAAGAGATAAGTTGATAGATCCCCCCTCATAATTATAGATGCATAATTTGGCTATGTGCTTCTACAATAATCATTCAATTGAATTGTTCAGGTAAAATCTAGTTAGCATCCTAAGTATATCCTTCACAACTTTTGAAATCAACATTTCATTGAATTTGTTCATTCCTCTCCTCTTAAATAGTCATGCCTCAATCTCATCATAAAGATATATTATGCATGTCATGAAGCATATGACATTGTTTTGATAGAATTTTTGGGTGTATATATCCATTCGGTTACATTCAACAATTTTGGTTCCCACACCATGTAGGCTCACTACTATACTCTTTTTTATGGAACATTTGCATTGTGATTTACATATGATCCACTACTTTGGAAATTTTTTCTCTATGTTCTATCTTTGGAACCTCAAAGTCCATTTTTTGAGCTATGCTTTGATATTACTATGGCATTAGAGGTCCAAATTCATCTATGTGGTGCAACTTTTGTCATTTAGGCCTAGTACTTGAACAAAAAATTTAATAATTTTATCTCTCTTGAGCACATTCAATCCAAGTGATTAACCTTAGCTCTAATATTTTTATCTCTACCGATTCCATTCAGTCCAAGTGTTGGACCATCACCCTAATAACATTTGTAATATGCCGAACCCCTTAAAACCTGATTAGGGATACATTGTACTCAGACTCAACCTGCAAGGTTACTTTATGAAAATGGTATTGTCAAAAGTTCCTCATCCTTCAACTATCAAAAAAATAATTTCTAAGACTACCATTGTCTTCTACTCATTTTGATCCTTCCAAGGATATACATTTCATCTCAATATAATTTTTGGAAACAAATTTATTCTCATTTGAATATCTACCTTCCAAGTACCATGTCAACATCTTCACTATTGTGATCGAGATTTGTTATTGTGATATTATCATTTATATGTATTAAAATAGAATGTGAAATACCAAGATTGAAAAAAATCTATTAAAACGACTATAATAGAAATAAACTATTGTAGATAAAACAAAATAATGAAAGAATATTGATAATAGAGTTATCCAATGTGGGCTACACTTTGGGTCCACTTCCAATGAAATGGCCTCTTCAATTATGGTGCAAAATTACTCAAATTATATCAATACCCAAATCTCTAAAGTTGGATCTCTATTATGAAACTTTACAAAAAGCCTCAAAGAATCCGTCCCAAAAATTTTCCTTTCTTAAACCTCCAAAAGGGAAAAAACTATATGTATTATCACAAAAATAATGATTAGCATGCTACAAAGCTAAAGGACTTAGACATTTCCTTAATACCATAACCCTGTGGTGCATTGGAATGTTTTTTGTATATATAGCGTGGGGGGTCTGTAGCCTCAGGGTCAAGCTCACGGATGTTGCAGGCCCTCCATTGTAACAATATATATACACACACACACACATTAATACTTTGGCACGTTAGTTCTTATTGAGTTAACCATTTATGTTTTAACAAATTGAACCATACTATATACCATGTATAACTTCAACTCACATTCTTTTAGTTCAACCAATAATATGTGATCACATTGTTTGTTGTTAGCAGGTGGTCAGACATATGTTTGGTAGTTATGTAGAGGTCTCATGAAATAGGGAGGTCATTGGGTAAAGCCTATGCCCCTACCCCTCTTATTCGGAATTTGGTTACAACAAAAACATATATCTATATAGATTATATAGATATAGATATATAGATATAGTATCTATCATTTATATTGCAACAAAAATCTTGTGTTTCATTGGTGGAGACTGTTGAGGTTTCACATTTGAATCCTATTGGTTTCATTCTATTGAACCAATTTTTGGCATTATGAGGCACCACATGGAAGTCTTTGATTGGACCACCTAATATTCCAACTCAATGCCACATAATTTCCACATCGCCCTCAAATAATTCAACATCACCCTATCTGCACTTCCACCTGTCACATCTAGATTCTACCATGTGTCCTAGCAAGTTTGACTTTATACTTGTTGGTCAAAATCTTCAAATTTTCATAACTTCTTCATACAGACTCCATTAGATGCAATTCAAGTTGCATTTGAATTTTCTCATTGAGCTCTTCAACACAACGCTATTTATATTGAATTTTGAGGACTTCAAATTTTAGGCCTTTTTGGATCCTCTTGGATCAATCCTCCATACTAGGAACATTCTGGACCATCAAAAGGTAAATTTCTCAACAAATAGGTGAGGGTATTTATCCCTCACTTTCCCTATCTCGATCCATTGTGATTTTCTTGGATTCATTCCCTTAAGACCCACTTGAATATATTCTGTTAGCACCTAAATCCACCTTAGGCTGAAAGAAGGCAAAATTTAGGGTAACCACAAACCACGCTCAGTCTGGTAGCTAGCCTTACCAGAACAAGAGAGGGCTCTCTCCGAGTCACACTCAGTGAATATATAAATGAAAGGGCTTGAGATGACTTACAATGAACTATTTATCTTAGGCTAGTAAGTGAAAATGAATATAAGAAGTGATTTTTATGAATGACTGCGTTTCTGGGATGGTATGGGACCAATGGACATCAACGAACAGAGGACTTAATACAAAGGCTCGGATTACTTCGAGAGGCAAGATAGGCGGAAAGCCTAGCAATTTAGTTTAAGATATTGTAGAATGGAGAGATTGATTAAGAGGTTGAAAAGGGCATGGACAACATGAATCCTTTTCAACAGAAGAATGAACACTGAACATGAAATTTTCCCACAGGCATAGCAATAAAATTGAATTCTACCTTAGCTAACTTAGAAAACTTCACTGGAAATGAATATGAAATGAACTATGAAACATAACAGGATACATATGAAACATAAGAGACACATTTGCTACACTCACAACCACATGAATCTCATGAAATAGAGCCACTGCCTTTCATTAATCCTCTGTAAAAAATATACAATCTAGAAACAGAGTTTCTTTCCCACTATCTCCCAGAAGTTACAAGCCAACCAACTCTTTGCAAATAGTTTGCATAAAATATATAGAATGTGCCATGAAGAGATAAAACTCCCAAGGGTTGGGGAGTTACTCGAATCATCACAAAATGAAGGCAGAGAGCCAAACATCAGCTACAGGTGTAGCGCCACAAACATGACAAATGGCTTGGGTGGCCCTTTGCCTTCCTTTGCCACTTGGATAACTTCCCATCTAGAGTGAAAATACTTTTAAAACCACCTTAGGTGCCGAAAAAATGAAGGGCATATGAGGGGGCCCACTTATGAAAAATCGGGAAGCGAAATTTCGCGAAACAGAGGCATTTTGGGCCTTTTTTCCTATATGCGCCGCGCCCTTTTCTGTATGCATCGTGCCACTTTGAGGCCAGTTTTGAGGCACTTTAAGGAGTCCAAAATGTGACACAGTGTACTCGTTGTAAAGCCTGACCTGTCTAATTTCCAACCCAAGTGGAATTTGTGAATTTGGAGCTCATTTGCCCTTCCAAATATTCATTCTCCCAAGACTGCTTCCTGTGTGTCAAAATAGGGGCAGTGAGGCCATTTTTTGGGTGTTTTTGACCTACTGGAGACTCAAATCATGCCCAATGTTCTTTCTTGAGTGCCAGTAGTCATGATTTTGCATGATGAATCCAAAAATGCAAACCATTTCTCATTTGGAGCTCCCAATCCTACGCGTCGCGTCGGTGGCGCAACGCGTATAGAGAAAAAACCTGTGTTTGTGCTAAAAAATTTCCATGCGACCAAAATTTTCCCAAATTCCTTGAAATTTGGGCTGTTGGTTCTCTAAGACACACTATGTTGGGCCACAGAACTGTCAGCCAATATTCGAAGCCGATCTTGCTCTTTTGCCTCTTTTGGTGCTTTGCTCAGTTTGGCCTTCAAGCTCCTTATTCGGGCCTTTGCGCTCATGTTCCGTGCCCTGTAATGACAAGCCATCCTCCTCAATATGGTTTTGTCCCTGTTTTCCTTCTCCAGTAGTCTCTCCAAGTGTAGATTGACCCGATCTAACCAAGACTCACGGTCGTTGTTGATCTCTTGCTCCATCTAGCCCTCTCCATATTGAGTATCAAGTCTTGGATCTCTGAGTCCTGCTCCTGAATGGTCATCCTAAGTTTGGCATTTTCTGCCTCTGCCTCATCATCCTGAATGAGGATGACATCGGTCTCCTACACACCTTATGGCCCCTCATCATGCATGGGCTTCTTACCCTTGTCCAATAGCTTTGTAGTCGATGCTAAAAGTGAGGCCCCTTCCACCCTGGGTGGAGATAACACTCGCTTTGCTGCTGCAAACAAGTGCCTACAGCCTCTTTGATATGTAATGAAAACTGGCATGGTAGTGGTCTCATGATGCTCATGTTGATGAGAAGGACCACCCAACTCCTGCTCTGGCTCTGATAGTACCTGTGATGTGCTGAAGAAATCACAGGAAATGAAGTCCTCCCAAGCAATGCCCTACAATCCCAACTGATGATCTACCAAAATCCGGATAAGAGCAAAGTGATACACACTGTTAAGCTGCTGCTGAGGGGTCTTATGC
>APFE030185058.1:143703-156316 GCA_000404065.3 Pinus taeda
CATATGAAAAATGGGAGGTTCATCATCCTCACCCTGGTAAAGTGCATGAGCAAGCGGATGTGATAGGCATACAGTCGAGAGAACCTCCCTTCATAGTTGAAGTATTTCATGATCAATCTCATGAGCGGAGCATACTCATCTTTCAAGTATTTGAAGGGAAAGACTCTTGTGATCTCATTCAAGAATCTGGATTTGATGTAAGGCTCATAGTGTTGCCTTTCCACCTTCTTCTTCTTATGCCACTGTTCTCCAACATTTGGTATACCTATTGCCACTGATATAGCTTCGGGTGTCAATGTGAAAGTGACCCAAGCCAAGGTAGACTAACCTCCATGTAGATGAAGCACAAACAAATGGGCCAACTCATGATGGACTCTGACATTTGCCACCCTTTGACGAAATTCAAAACATGATAGGTGCTGAAAGCATGACATGGCAAGAGGGCATGCTTGTAACTCGGTGAGGGTAGTGGGTTCATCCCTGAAATGTTTGCCACTCTTGTGGGGTCTCCTGGGAGCCTGCTCTTCTGAGGATGAGTCACTTTGTGTCTCCACCTCATACTCAGACGAATGCTATGATGTCATGACTACAATGTGGACTGTGATTAGGCTTCCGTTTTGATGATGGTGTGAGGCTGGGTGCCTTTGTAATATCTGTTACCAAGAGGAACAATGAAACAGGGATTGTTAGGAAGGGAGTGATCAAATGGGGATAGGGGTTATAGGGAGAAATTTGTTAGGGATATGGGAAGAGTTTGGGTATTTTGATGGGGTAGGGTTTGGGGTTTTGTGTTGACCAAATAGTGGAGGGATAGGGGAGAGGGTTTGGTAGTAGTTTAGGGTAGGGATTTTAGGAAAAATGAGAGAGGGAGGATGGGAAGAGTGATGGGTGAGGGGAAAAGTGAGTGGAGTGAAACCTTGGCACTTAACAAGATTAAACAACCCTAGCCATCAATTTCTTGGTGATTCTTATTGGTCGATTTTATACATTTTGGTTGGCATTGAAATATCTTCTATAAACACCCTATCATTGACAAAATTTGATGAGCAAGTGATTTTAAAGAGCCTACCTCTCAATTTGATAGGCTTCACCAAAATTTGGGAGCGTTTGGGCACTTGTTTAGGCCCCTCTCTATATGCGCCGCGCGCAAAGCCCAGTGCACCGTGCCCCAGGTATGCATCGCGCCCTTAGGAAATTTGCACTGTGGGCAGGCTGCATGTGCACCGCGCCCTCTGTGTGCGCGCGCTCCTGGGAATATGCGTCGCGCCCTCCAAAGCCGCCTCCAACTCACTCAATCGCTCACCAATGCGCACTGACGCCTTCACAACACTTCTCCAAGGCTTGTAATAGCACAATGACTTTGTTTTAGTCAAAAATTTGTATATATAGCCTTGGAAGAGATGGGTTTAATTTTTTCCTCTTCAAAAACCCATTTTTCTAATGTTTGAGTTTTGCAATTTTTCATTGACTTTAAAACACACTGATTTTCACTTTCCCTTTGAAATTTTAGCTCAAATGATGAAATTTTCGGCACTCTTTGCAGGCATTGCACGACAAGACATTTGGCCATGGAAACCATGACTACATCTGAAAAAATCAACTAGCGACCTTTTTGAAAATTTTGTCATCAATGACACTGTTTGACTCTTCTTCAAAACAGAGTTTTGAAGAAGAGTCGAAGTCTATCTACATGATGATGAAGCTCTCTGAACCATAACTATGTAAGGACCTCACTCTGGCCTGCATGGCTTTGCTGGACACATTCAAAGACCAAATTGATGAATTCCTAGACCTAGACCTTGAAATGACCTTTGTCCTTTAATGGACCAGGCCTTGACTGTCATGGAATTTGATGATGATTGAAAAAAGACCTGAGCCAACAGGAGCCAGACATGAGGGGAATGAGTATCATGACCTTCTCTGTCAGATTATGGCATGCCCCTAGCGGAATGCAACTGGGAGAATGGAGCGGGACACCTAAACATGAAATGCATAAAGAGTTTTGATCTCTGACGGAGGCCTGACCAGACCGACTCTAACATATTCCACATTTCCTTGACATGAGGTCCTCATCTTCTTATCTAGAATGACATATTCCTGCAACTTATTCAAATACGCATGAGAAAAATCATCAATGAAAGAAAAATAAATACTCTCATATTGAACTATGATCATCAAAGCTTCATACAATTTCAATTTCTCCACATTCACAACTAAATACACATGGAAATATAGTGGTAAATATAACCAAAGAGCATTAGTGCCAATCTTCTCCAAAATAGAAAATGGGCCATACCGAATTAGCTTGAGCTTCTTACCTTCCCCTATTAACCTATCTTTTCTTATATGTAGCCAAACTTGATCACCAACTTGAAAGTGATGATCCATTCTATGTTTATCATGCCTAGCCTTGTACTAGCCTTCACTCTTCTCCAAATTTTCCTTTAGTGCTTGATGCACTATTTGGATCTTCTAAATAAATTTGATGATAACCACTTTGCAATTCTAACTTGGTAAGGTAAATTTCATCTTTCAATTGATCTAAAAACTCGTCAATATGAGTAAGAGTGCATTGAATCTTTACTGTGATTTAGCACGCAAATGTCAATGCACATTCTCTAGGTACCATCCTTCTTCAATACCATCACAATAGGAGATTCAAATGAGAGGAACTAAGCTAGATGACTACGTTTTCAAGCAATTCTTGGACTTGATTCTTAATCTCTGCATTCTCAATCATGTACATCATGTACATTTTAACATTATGAATAGGGACACTTTCTTGCAGTTGAATTTCATCATGAATATCCATTTTAGGAGGAAATCCTCTAGGCCCCTAGAAAAATATTATCTCAATTAGAACTGAGTTTAACTAATTCATCCTTATGAGAAGGATAAAAATCCTTAAAATCATCATATTGTTCAACATCCTTTTCTTTCACAACTAGAAGTACAAAATTCCTTCTAGCATTTATGAACCTCTTCATTTTCCCCGCACTAACAAGTGATAAGTTAGTCTTCATGATGTGTGCCCTTACAATATACTCAACCTCATCTTTGGTGAGGTGATATATGTTCTCTTTTGTAAGGGATATGAATTTATTTTCATACAAATAAGGGTTTCCCAATACAATTCCACATATATCAAGAATAACCTCTTATATTTCATCCTCGTTAATGAATTTCAAAGTGATATCAAATGTAAGTTTATATTGCTTGGTCACTTGCAAATTTGCATTATCACAAAACCAATTGAGAGGATAAGGTTTCTTATGAGGTGTTGCTTATAATCCTAGCTTCTTGACAATCACTTTAGATATTAAATTCACTTGGGAACAAATATCAAAAAGAGTATCTACTTTTGTATGCTTAATAATCACCCTTGCATGAAAAAAATCACTTCTTATGCTTTCAAAACTAGGAGATATAATACAAGAACTAGAAATAGCATGAGAAGATTTTTTACCTTGCACTCCAATAGTTGTGACCTGAGTTTCATCCCCTAGATCAAAACTCAAATCTTGTTCCTTTGCTGCAACAATCTTTTGCTTTCCTATTCCTCCAAACCTCTTAGGCCTTAGTTCAGGACGAAGATTCCAACAAAGAGCATCATCATGCCTTCCCTTTTTACAATAGGAGAACTTCATCTTATTCTCCTCTTAATTCATTGTTGCAACCTTCTTTCTTTTCCTTTTTCCTTTAAATTTTCCTTCTGAAAACTTGGACGGTTCCTTTTCGTAAAATGATTTTTCACACTCTTTGCCCTAGACTCAATATGAGTATCCTGGACACATAATTCATCCAAATTAGTAGGATTAAATAAAATAAGTGTGTGGAAAATATAACTATGCAATGCACCAATGTATTTGAAAAGCATCTCTGAAGAATCTAATGGAATATTTAAAGCTAACACTTTCTTCCTAAATTATTCAGTACAACTTTTCATGCTTTTTCCTTTTCCTTTCCTCAAATTTTATCTTTCCATAATTGCTTTATGACTATAATAAAATGCATAAAACTTCTTCTTTAATGCATTAGTGAATTACAATCATGAATAAAGGAGACTATTATTAATTTTTCTACCTCTAAGTTTTATTTTCCACCAAACTAGCATTCTAACTTCAAGCCGAAGAGAGGCCAATTAAATCTTTACCTCTTCTTCATCAATATGATGAATATGGTAGTAAACTTCTATTTATCAAATCCAATTATCAAATATTTTTGCATTAAGCTCATCAATATATAATGGTAAATCAAACTTAACATCCAACTTCAACAATGTCTTCTTTGAAGAAATTTCTTATGAGGATATGGTGGTGGAGAATTACATGGAGAAAATGGATGTGAAGAATGAGGAGGAGAGGGAGGCTTCAAAAGAGGAGGAGAAAATAGAGGAAGAGGGGGATGATCACCCTTGCTTTTTACTTAACTAGTGCCTTCTTCTTTTCGAAATCCTCTTTCTTTATATAGCTCTTCCACCTTTGACTACAACATATCGAATTCCTCGAGAAAATATGACTCATAGTTAAAAGGATTCTCTCATATTTGTGAAGCCATATCTCCCCTTTGCGTGAAGATCCTCAAATCGACTTCAAGATTATAAGCTTTAAGTTCACTTTCTTCCTTCTTAAGCTTAGACCTAGTAATCATTCACACTAAAGCCCAAATCAAACTAGCTCGTTTAAGCTTTGATACCAGACTTGATTAGGATATTTTATTGCAAGCCTACGATTTATTAGGCTTAAAACAAAGTCTGAAATATAGAGCTTGAAAAAAATATATTAAAAAAAATATAATAGAAATAAATAATTGTTGATAAAATAAAATAACATGAAGACATTGATAATAGAGTTCACTCAATGTGGCATAAGTCTTTGGGTCTACTTCTAATGGAGTGATCTCTTCAATTATTATGCAAAATGACTCAAATTACATCAATTCCCTAATATCCAAAGTCGAGTCTATTCTGTAGCTTTCCAAAAAGCCTAAAATAACCCCTCACAAAAAATATCCTTTCTCAAATCTCCAAAAGGGTACAAAATATATGTATTATAGGGCAAATTTTAGGGGCTAATATTCGTAGATGGACTAATTTTACATGCATTTTCCAAAAAAAAGGTTCACCAATTTCCATTTTTTTTCTAAAATGATTTGCCCAAATTTTATAGTACACAATTATTTTACCTTAAAAATCGCCAAAATATTATATTGACTAATATAAAATCATTGGAAATCTAAATATTTCTACAAAATATTAGTACGACTTTTACAATTTGTATATTAGGGATTAGTGAGATTCGCCAAGGTTTCTAAACTTTATAATAAACTTTCATCCTTAAAATTTTCCCTGATGTATTATCGCAAAAATAGTGATAAACATGCTACAAAACCAAAGGGCTCAACCTTTTTTCTAATACCATAACCTTGTGGCACATTGGAAAAGTGTTTTGTATATATAGTGTGGGGCATATGGAGCCATAGGTTCGAGCACACGAAGGTTGCAACCCCTCCATTATATATATATATCATATATATATATAAATTATATATATATATATATATATATATATATAATATAATATATAATATATATAATATAATTATATATATATATATATATATATATATATATATATATATATATATATATATATATATATATTATATATATATATATATAATATAAATTCAATGCGTTGGTTTTATTTTATAACATTTATTTGTTAACCCACCAAACCATATTATACACCATGTATAACTTTGACCCACATGGTTGTCGTTCAACCAATAATATGTGATTGGGTGGTTTGCTTTTGGTTGGTTGTCAAACATATGATTGGCATTTACATGGAGGTCTTTGGCAATGGGGAGGTCACCAGGTCAAGCCTAAGGAATTCCCCCTTTTTTTTGGATTTTGGTTAAAAAAACATATATATACTATCCACCACTTATATTGGAACGAATAACTCATGGCTCATTGGCAACTTTCCACCCTGAAGGCACGAGGGCTTCGCTAGAGGAGCAATACCATATCGCATGCAATCATATTGAGGGATATTTATCGAGGAAAAAATGACATAATATATTGAGGGATATATAGAGGTAAAGGGTTTTTATATTGGCACGAATTAAAAATGGAGTTCAAATTTAATGAAAAAATTAAAGCGTATAAAAAATGTTAATGAGAAAAGGGATACCTACAATATCTAGTGAAAGTAGGGGTTTTTTTTAATTGGGAAGGTGTATTGGGTTTGTATTGGTAGGAGGTTATATAATGTTATTTTTAGAGGTATTTTCCAATATGTAGTCAAATTAAGGGTATTGTTTAATATGACATGAATGCACATGATATGTCTGAGGTTCATTAATGGGAGTGTCTTTCACTGCAATGTTTTTTTGCATGTTGTTTCATTCTATTCTGGGCCTAAGCAAGGTTATCCTTTAAGAGTTGGAGCACTTGTTATTGATGCTCAATCTAATCTTCCACTACTTGAACCTTAGAATTTTCTCTTAAAGATGATGTAACGGATGGTGGATGATATCCATAAAGTGCCATAAATGGGGTCATTTTTGTTGTAGTATGGAAGGAAGTGTTATACTTCCATTCATCTAGAGGAAACCACTTGACCCATTGTATTTGTTTATCAGATACAAAGTAACGAAGATATCCTTCTAAACATTTGTTCACTATCTCAGTTTTCCCATCAGATTGGGGATGAAAAGATGAGCTATGAACTAATTGAGTACCGAGACAAGAAAAAAAAACTGTCCAAAAATTTCCAGTGCAAATAGGATCTTTGTCGCTTACAATAATCTTTGGTTTTCGATATAGCTTTTGAATTGTTTCTATAAATGCAGTAGCAACTGCATTGGCTTTAAATGGATGAGATAATGCACAAAAGTGTGCATACTTGGTAAGTCTATCAACTACCACCATGATGACACTCTTTCCTTTGGACTTAGGTAAACCTGTGATAAAATCCATTGAAACCTCCTCCCATCATTGACTTGGAATGGATAAAGGTTGTAACAGACCTAGGGTCTTAATTATCTCAACTTTATTTTGTTGGCAAACCAAATATTCCGCCACAAACTTTTGAATATCATATTTAAGGCCATCCCAAAAAAAATCTTCGTAACCCTGTGGTATGTTTTTAAAAATCCTAAGTGCCCTCCTAAGGGAGAGATGTGCAATTCCAGAAGAATATTTTGTTTGAGTTGGGAAATCTTATAGAGGAATAAGAAATATTTGTACCATAAAAAATAATTTTTCTAGTTAAATGTATCAAATGTACTCGGATCTTGCTAAAACTTTTGAATGAGTTCCCACACTTCTTCATTATTCTTCCATTCATCCCTCGCTTCTTCTATCCAATCTGGTTGGATAATAAAAATGGCATAAAAAAATGATTCCACATCCTCCTATCTTGAGAGTGCATTTGCAACAACATTTTGCTTCCCTTTTTTGTAGATGATTTCAAAGTCATAAGACAACATCTTTGTGACCCATTTTTGTTTCTCTTTTGAAGATAATCATTGTTCTAAAAAGTATTTAAGACTATCATGATCTGTTTTTACCTTGAAGTGTCTTCCCATTATGTAAGGTCGCCATTTCTTAAGTACATGTAGTATTTCCAGCATTTCCTTCTCATAAATAGCTTTGTGTAAATACTTACATTTGATTAGATGACTTTTGAAAACATTGGGTTTTCCTTCTTGCATTAAAACAACACCAATTCCATTTCCTGAGGCATCACATTCCACAATAAAGGTTTGTGTGATGTTTTGTGTAGATAAGACCAGTTCTTGGCACATTGCTTCTTTAAGATGTTCAAAGGCCCTCGTTGCTTCTGGAGTCCAAGAAAATGCAGCTCTCTTTAGTAATTTTGTTAGAGGTGATAATATTCTCCCATAATTATTAAAAAACTTGTAATAATACCCTGTCAACCAGAGAAATCCTCGTAGATGCTTTATGGATGTGGGCATTTTACATTCTTTAATGGATTTAATTTTTCTAGGGTCTACCTTAACACCTTCATGAGATATAATATGACCCAGATATTCCACCACTTGTACTCCATAGAAACATGAGGCTTTTTCATATAATTGCTTCTCCTCCAATAATTTGTGCATCCTATCAACATGTTGAAATGATCCTTCCAAGACTTACTATAGATTTGTATATCATCAAAAAAATACTAACAAAGATTTTCTAAGGAATTGTTTGAAAATGAAATTCATCAAACCTTGAAATGTAGAAGGTGCATTGGTAAGGCCAAAAGGCATGACCAAAAATTCATAATGACCCTCATGAGTTCTAAATGTTGTTTTCAAAATGTCTTCAGTCTTCATTATGATTTGATGATATCTTGAACGCAGATCCAACTTGGTGAAGTAAATTTCTCCATGTAATTCATCCAATAATTCATCAATGATAGGAATGGGAATCTATCTTTAATAGTGAGCCTGTTGAGCTCCCTATAATGTAGACACATGCATCATGATACATCCTTCATGTGCACCAATACTACTGGAGCAGAGAATAACTTTGACTAGGTTGGATTATAGGTTCAATTTCACTCTTTTGGGCATATGGATATGTAAGGCGTGATGTTTAGAGGAACAGTACCTGGAATCAAATGAATATCATGATGATGATCTCAAATAGGTGGGAGGCCTTTGGGAGTCTCAAATAACTTGGAATGATTGTCCAATTTCTTTTGGAGATCTAGAGAAATAGATGATTTCGATGTGGGAACCTCTAGTAAACATAATTATGCAATTACACCCTGTTGTTCTTTCTTTAGAAGCTTTGTCATGTTGTTAGAGTTGATTATATGTCACGATTTCCCTGTGATACCCCTTAATTCAACTTCCTTTCCTTCCCTAAAACAATTGAAGAAACGTTCTTGAAAAGTAAAAGCTATTGTACCCAAAGATTGTAGCCATTGGAATCCTAGTACAACATCAACACCATCCATTGGAATGGAAAGCATTAAACTATTCAATACATAGTCTCCCATGGATAGCTTGATATTATGGCAATTTCCAGAGAAATTTATGGTTCCTCCATTTGCAACCATCACTTGACACTCAAGTGTTGGACATAGGAAGCAATTCAATTCCTTGGTTATCTTACAATGAATAAAATTATGGGTACTACCTGAATCAATCAACATTATTACCTTTTTCTTATTGTTATGTCCTTCTACCTTGAGAGTTTGAGGAGTGGTAATTCCTACCAATGCATTACAAGGTATGGTCAAATTCATTTATTCTTTCTCTAGGGCTGTTTCCTGGTGTATATCCTCTTCTTTTGACATTTCTTGTTCCTTTTCTTCCGCGTCTTCACAATCTATGTAAAATAATTTATTCTTAGCACAGTTATGACCTTTAGTGTATTTTCTATCACAATTTTAACAAAGCCCTTTTTCTCTTTTTTCTTCCAATTTTTGTGTTGTCAACCTTGTAGGTTGTGGAAGGCTAGGGGAAGAAACACTTCCATCTTTATAGTTGTGAGTGGTAGGCTTTCGTATTGCCATAATTTTTCTTTCATATTTTATTGTCAACCTAAATGGCTTATCCAATGCTCATGTTGGATATTATCCTTTAAAGTTCTTATGAACACATCATTCCTATGCTCCTATGAAATATATTTTACACTTATATTCAATTTTTAGAAGTCCTCAATCTGCTCCACCATTGAAACCTTTTGTTTGAGATTTATCAATTGGCTAAAGAAGGTGCTTATTTTTTTATCCTCATAATGTGCTATCATTTCCTCCATAAAAATTTACCATGTGACAATTTGTTTACAAGAGAAAAGCCATCGATACCATAAAAACTGATTGGGTTCGAAATATAAAGTTGCAATGCGTACCTCTTGTGTGTTTTGCACATTATGGAGATCGAAATATTGCTCCATCTGTAGTATCCATGTTATGGGATCCTTGCCATCAAACTTTCTCATATAGATCTTTGGAACATGGTGAGTCTTCAATCCAATGCTAGATTCTATGAAATCATGATTAACTTTTCTTTTGTTCTCATCATGAGTTTCCTCTACTAGCTTTTCTCTTTTAGGAAGCATTTCTTGTAGCAATTTGGCCAAACCTTCTTTCAAACCTTCCATGTCTTTCTTCAAATATTCAATGTTTCCTTTCAGTTTTGATTATAAACCATCCATCTTAGATTCCATCTTAGCTTCCACGCCATCCATTATGTCTTTATTTAAACCATCCATCTTAGCTTCTATTACTTTTTGTGAGAGTGAAATTTGTTGCACTTGGTCTCGTAATTTTGATATATCATGTTGCATTTCTTCCTCTTCTTCATGAGTCATGGTAGATATTTCATGTTTCTTACTAGGTGTTTCCATTTTCTTTCTTCAGGGCATTAATTAATGATAATTATGTTTCAATTTTCCCTTTTAACATCTTCAAACTAATTTTTCAAACCAAATTTATGCAAATTTTAAAAAAGACTACACACATTTTTTCACTTCATAGGAGCTTGATATTGAATCAATTTTATCTCTGTAATTTTGAATCTCCAAGGTCTTAAATTTATTCATGTGGTAGCCCTTCAAGTCCAGTTTCCAACCCCACAAGTCTAATCAATATTGGATTCCTCAAGAAAGTTTTATGCCAAATCTCCGACGATGGCCTGATTATAGACTGGCTCAGTAGAGCGAACTTGTACGACATGCCACGTGTCAATTTTTTGACCTTCAGACCTGAAAGAAATATACAGAGAACTATAGTCCATCCTATTTTTGAAAATTCTTAATAAATTTCAGTCTGATTCTCAGAGAGAAATTTATGACGATTTTCCCAAGGTCACCTGTTTGGGATGTAATTCAGGAGCTTCCAAAAACCCCAACTTTCATAGACCATATCTTTGAAAATATAGTGACAAAAGAACTGAAATTTGGACCCGAGGTGAATCAAAATTTTGACTCAAATGGGTTTTAATTTCAGCATCTGAACCTTCATAGAAGAAACTTTACAGTGAAAAATTCCATGATGACTTGTTTGGAGCATTGAAACCCTAGAATCCAAAGCTCTAATACCAAATGTTATGGAACCATGTGACAAAATAGAAGAAATGATAGGTAAACAACTTCAAAATATGCCTCTTTGAGGGGGAAATCTCCTTTATGTTACACAATTGAACAATTCTTGGATGATTCAAATGAAAAAACCTCATTTCTATATATAGGAGTCTAAGGGGTCACAATATAATCAGAGCCGACATAATAATAATAATGTAAGGGCACAACAATAACAATAACCGGCTTGTATGGGGCACAATAATAAAGATATGGGGACAAAATGGGCACAACAACAATAATAAGGGGCTACAATGACAATAATAATAAGGGAATAAACTAGTATTATAGGGACCTAACAAAGATCATGGTCATAACCCCCTTACTAGCCCATTTGACCAAGGGTTATGGCTAAAGCCTCCAATCCGAAATTTCCAAAATTGTTGAAACTAAAGGAGAATCGATCCAATTTTTTTTTAAGGAACAACGGACTTATAAGAGTATTTTCTCATCATATCCTAAGGGCTAAGAAGGGAAATTGATAAGGAAATGGACTCCTTTGGACACTTCTAAAGATGTAAGGGTACTCACTGATGATTTAGCCATCCAAATACTTCATCTCAAAACCACATACCATGTCTTTCGTCAAGGAGTCAAATAGGCCCTTGTTCATAGAAAAAAATATCTAAGGTCTTCATATCCTTTTCATCCCAACTAGTGAAAATATAAATTGTTTGGCCAGGTCTATGCATGGATTTGGGTTACACATTTTGGTAAAGGGAGGGTGAGTTTAGGTAAAAAAAGGAGCTCGATCTAACCATTTTAAGAGCTATATCGATCCTTTTTTAATTGCTCACTTGAGTTTCTTGACAACTAAGAGACAAATTGATTAAGTGTTTATAAAACCCGAATCAATCTATGGGTTCAATCAAGCTTTCAAGCTTGGTCGAGCTCTAAAGCTTGATCGAGCTACTAATTCTTATTAAAAACTTGTCGCGGTCTGTGAAATCCATTTTTTTTGCAAAATGTGAGGAGTGATAGGGACATGCCAGGTTGCCCTAGCTATCTCCTAATACCCCAAGATACTCCAACCCACAAACACAACTTTGTTTTTCTTAATTCTAAAAATTCAAAAATTCTATTTAAAATGTGTAGTCAAAAGAGAATATGGACTTCCTTTGCAAATTCCAAGAGAGGGGTTCCTCATGGCTTCTCACACTTGTTCTAACCTCACCCGACTCACATGGGACCCACTTACCCAATGAGGATACTAGGAGGCTACAAATAGCTTCCAAAAGCTCATACGCAACCCTGAAAAATTGTTGGTTGTAGGCCTATAAAATATTTTCATAACACAATCAAAAACCTGTAGGTACTACAAAATATTATTGTAGCACTTCTAGAAAAGTGCTTTTTCAAATTCTGGGGAGGTGAAATGACTCTAATTTTTCTAGAATCGATTCTTCATGGCCGCTGGTGGATCCTTGACATATTAAATGACTTCACTCATCTTTATTCATGGGGATTTACCTTTAACTCACAGTTACCAAATCTGCAGGGTTT
>APFE030185063.1:6709-68368 GCA_000404065.3 Pinus taeda
CTGATGGGCGGATGCGATGTCATATTAAGGATTGTTGCTATAACCTGTTTAGGTCCGTTAATACCAAACCTTTCCGCTTTATTCCTCTTTACCTTTGTTATCTCTGACCTTCGATCTCTCTTCATCTCTATTGACACATCGACCCATCGCATATCGGCATTCCACCACGCCGTCACTTAACCTTCTTGAAATGCGATCAACAATTAAATCTAAACCGTCGATCTGGTTTCCGATCCAATGGTCCAAATTTCACTTGATCATCAGCACTGATCAAAAGATCTCCGCCATTCAATCAACCCTGCTTGATCTAACGGTTGATATTGATTTCGGGTGGATAACATGCAAGAGGAATACCTGCCCGATAAAGCGGTTTTCTCTCTCCAGTCTCCTACCACACGTCGGTCGATGAATGGTATCAGGTGATCAACCCTAAATACCACTTATAGCCTTGAGTTCACTCGATGAACCCACTTACCGCTTATGGAAACTATGTTATCGACAATTAATCTGGGCCGTCCATCCTCCAGTTTCAACGATATGATTTAATCTTCACAGTCCATTTCCCTTCATTGGTTTCTTGGATTTTCCTTGGGAATTTGAGGAAAACTCTGCATTCTCTGTTATAGTCAAATATTCTCGGTCTTCCTCTATTCCGCTGTAAAACTCAATTGCGCCTGCTTTCGGCAATCCTTCCATCCATTCACACAGAAATCCCGATTTCTACATGCCTAGATCCAATATAACGCTCTAGGTCTGACAACTTCCAATATTCTCTGCTTTGATATGTTCCTCTTTGCTTGTTTTGATGAATTCTTCCTCTCGACTTTTCTTGGGCATACATTACACGCGATACTTCCGATATGGCTCCTCCTCAATCTTCCACTCTTACACTTGCTTCTCTTCTCTGCTTTGATAACTCCTCAGCTTCATATTGCAATTAATGACAATCTAGATCAACAATGTCCCCCTTTGTCATTGATGGCAATATTCTTCTTCTCTCCCCCTTTAACATCAGTGGCAAAGGAGTGCACAAGGACTCCCCTTGTCAAATTGCTTCCCCTGTTCTGCAACATCTTTATGAATCAACTTAAGTGATGCTAAAGAGATAACCCCCATATTTTGATGAAGATGTTCAAATGCTTATCGAGGAAGAGGTTTTGTGAAAATATCAGCTATCTTCTCCTTAGTATTGATATATTCCAAGATGATGTTTTGTTCAGCTACTTGTTCACGAAGGAAATGATACTTGATTGGTATATCTTTGGTCTTTGAGTGCATCACTGGATTTTTGCTGAGGTTGATTGCACTTGTGTTATCACAATAGATTGTAATTGGTTGATTTGTACCTATGTTGACATCTTTTAGAGCTTGCTTCATCCATACTATTTGAGTACAACAATCTGCGACAACTATATACTGGCTTTAGCTGTAGATAGTGATATGGATGTCTGTTTTTTGTTGAGCCAAGATACTAAACAGTCTCCCAGGAAGAATGCATTTCCACTAGTACTTTTCTGATCATTGACACTTCCGGCCCAATCAAAATCGGTGTATGCAATCAAAGTAAGAGTTGAGCTCTTAGGGTACTAGAGACCGAAATCAGGAGTTCCTTTCAGGTATCTGAGAATTCTTTTTACAGCCAACAAATGGGATTGTTTAGGAGCTGATTGAAATCTTCCCACCATTCCTACTGCTTGCATAATGTCGGGTCTCATAGCAGTTAAGTACAAAAGGGCTCCAATTATTGACCTGTAATGAGTTGCATCTACCGGAGAGGAGTCATCATTTTTTCTCAATTTGCAACTTGTGGTCATAGGCATGCTCATGGGTGCACAATCTTCCATTCCATATCTTTTAAGCATGTCTTTAAGATATTTGGCTTGAGATATAAACATTCCTGCCATGGTTAGTCCAAGGAAGTGAGATAACTCTCCTATCATTGACATCTCGAACTCTTTTGACATATTTTGAGAAAACTCATGGCTCATCTCATCATTATTACTAGCAAAAATTAGATCATAAACATAAACAAGTGTGACTAGTAACTTATCCTCATTCGTCTTTATGTAGAGATTACTTCCTGCCAGCCCCTTCTTGAAGTCTTGTTGTTGTAGATAGTGATCCAATCTTGCGTACCAAGCTCTAGGAGCTTGTTTCAACCCATATAATGCCTTTTTCAAGTTACAAACAAAATCTTTTCCTTCTGTTAGATTAAACCCTTCTGGTTGCTCCATGTAGACTTCTTCCTTGAGTTCCCCATTTAGAAATGCCGATTTTACGCCCATTTGATAGATTTTGAATCCTTTTGAGCAAGCAAATGCCAAGAACATCCTGATAGCTTCCACACGAGCTACTGGTGCAAATGTTTCTTCAAAGCCAATTCCTTCAATTTGTGAATAGCCTTTACAAACAAGCCTTGCCTTGTTTTTGATGATTTTTCCATCTTCATTCATTTTGTTTTTAAACACCCATTTGGTTCATATTATGTTTTTGTCCTTTGGATGAGGTACCATCTCCCATGTCTCATTCTTCTCATGGCTTTTACCCAATGAGGATCCTTGCTTGAGTAAATGTTTCTGGTTCTATCATGGATAGAAGAGCAACACCATTCTTCTTTGGTGTACTAGTCATCCTTCTTCGGTTTGCATCCCTTCATCCATATTGCCAATAATCTACTCTTCTGGGTGATATTTTTGGAGAAATTTCATTTTTGAAGGTGTTTGAGATGGTTCTTTTTCCTTGGTTTTTCCTTGGTCTTTTTCTTCTTTTTCAGGTTCTTCTTCTTCAATGAGAGGATCAACTTCATGTTCTTCAATTTCTTTTTCTGGAAGGTCTTCATCAATTTTTACATCAATGCTTTCCACTATTTTCTGTAGTCGGTTATTGTAGCACTTGTAGGCTTTGCTTCTTATAGAATATCCAAGAAATATCCCTTCGTCAACCCGTGAATCAAATTTTCCTAGTGAGTCATCATTGATTTTTATGAAGCACTTGCTTCCAAAAATCTTGAAGTATTTTACTGACACAGGTCTTCCTTTCCATAATTCATAAGGAGTCTTTTCATTATTTGGTCTCAATTGAGTTCGATTCAATGTATAGGTAGCTGTCCTGATTGCTTCTTTCCAGAATTTTGTCTGCAAGTTAGCTGCTATTAACATTGTTCTTGCCATTTCTTGAACTGTTCGGTTTCTTCTTTCAACTAACCCATTTTGCTTTGGTGTTCTGGCAGCATAGAGTTCTATTTTAATTCCTTGTATTTTATAGAATTCATCAAATTCTTTTGATGTGAATTCTCCCCCTCCATTTGTTCTGAGACACTTAATCTTAGAGTCCTTTTCATTTTCCACAAGAGATTTAAGATTCTTAAAACACTCAAATGCTTTGGATTTATATTTTATAAAATACACCCACGTCATTCTAGTATAGTCATCAACAAATAAAGCAAAGTACCTTTCTCCTTGGAGTGTCAGAGTTCTAGTTGGTCCACATAAATCATCATGAATGATCTCTAAAGGCTTTGATGTAGATAACTCCTTGGTCTTGTGACTTGTTCTAGTTTGCTTTCCATGTTGACATGGGCCACATACTCCTTGATTTGGTTTGAATAACTTTGGAATGTCTCGTACTGCTTTAATCTTGTTGATATTGATCAAGTTATCGAAGCTTGTATGTCCAAGTCGCTTGTGCCACAACCAACTTTCATTTTTTTGACTTAAGTAGCATTTATATTCTTGAATCTTGTTCAGAATATAGATGTTGTCTAGTGTTCTAACCCCTTTCCCCACAAGTTCCCCTGAGGAAGAGTTCCTTATTTCACAGTCTTTGGTGCTAAAGACAACATTATGTCCTTGATCACAGATTTGGCTAACACTTAGGAGGTTGTGTTTGAGCCCGTTTACTAGCAAATTATTTTGAGCTTTTCCTTTTCCATTAATAAGAGTAACAATTCCTTTTCCAACAATTTTTGCAGATCCACTTCCAAAAGATACATTTGCTTCCTTTTTGTTCAATGAGACAAACTTCCCTTTGTCCCCTGTCATGTGTCTGGAGCACCCACTATCCACAAAGCAATTATTTTCATTATTTTGAGCACATAGAGCTAGGCCACATTTATCCATGTTGGGATTCTCACTTGCTTTTCCTCTTTTGAGTGGGCAATTTTGTTCATTGTGTCCATTATTGTTACATAATGAGCAAATCAGATCAAATTTGGCCAAGGGATCAAAAGTATCGTAGGTCTTGATTTGTCCTTGCCCTTTGGGGCCATATGGTTTGTTTATTTGATCCTCCAGTTTTGGTGTGTCATTCTTACGAGCCATGTAATGTCTAGCTTGATGACCAAAATTTTTACAATGGAAACAATGCCCAAGAAAGAGAGTTTTGTACCTATTGTAATAGGCATGATTTGAATCAACATTCTTCCTTCTAGTTACTCCCGCTTCATTCTTTGGATTTGAGATAGGCCTTTGGTGAAATACTTTTTTGTATCTGTTGTAACATCCATGATTCGAATCAACATTCTTCCTTGGAGTTACTCTCTCTTCATTCTTTGGATCTGGGATGAACCTTTGATGAAATAATCTTTCCTCTTTTGGGTTGCTGGAAAGTACATCAACATAACTTTTCGCATTATTATTAGTACTTGATGATTCTCCTTTAAAACCTATTCCAGATTTGTCATGTTGAGGTTTTTGATTATTTAGGATAGTGTCAAGTATTTGAGAGCTTTTCCAACCCTTTTTAACTTGCTCCAATTCCTTCCTCAGAGATACTATTTCGGCTTCACGTTCTTCGCAAGATTCTTCTTTTTCGTTTAGTTATTTTTCAAGAGATCTTCCCTTCTTTTTGTTTCCTAGTTTTCTACCTTGAGAGAAATGATTTTATTCCGAAATTTATCATTTTCTTCAATGGCACTTATTAGTAATTCATCTACATTTCCATCTATCCCAGAGTCATCATCATTTGTGAATGCCATGAATAATACTTCTTGGCTTCCAACATGGTCATTTTCTTCATCCAATTCTTCATTACCTCCTTTGCGGTGAGGGAATTGGTTAGTTGATTTCTTTTTGATGACTACAAATTCATCTTCATCAATCTCATCTTGCTTAGAGAGGAAATTCTTCTTATTGAGCCCTTTCTTATTGTATACCATCCTTTTAGAATTTTCTTCATCATCACTATCATGCTTATGAGGACATTTTGCAGCATAATGACCTCTTTTTCCATACTTGAAACAAATGAGAGGGTATTTACCTTTTAACTTAGATCCTTTCTTCATCCTTCGTAAAAATGGAGTCAATTCAGATTCAACATCAGAGTCATCACTACTGACATTCCTTTCTTTCCCGTTTTTTGATTTTGAGACGTTGAATGCTGCATCTTTGGAACTTGGGCAACCTTTTCTCATCTCATAGGCAATGAGGATTCCATGGAGTTCATCCATCTTGAGAGTATCTAGATCCTTAATTTCTTCTATGGCACTTACTTTGGAGTCAAATCTGTTTGGGAGAGATCTTAAGACCTTTTGAACAATGGTGCGTTCTTTAATGTTTTCTTCCAATCCTTTAAGAGAGTTGACCACTTTAGCTACTCGGAGAAAGTATGGTGCAATATCTTCTTCATCATCCATTTTCAGACTTTCAAATTTCCTTCTATGAGTTTGAAGCTTTGCCTTCTTGACTTTGGAGTCCCTGTCGTATAAGCTAATTAGCTTATCCCATACTTCTTTGGCAGAGTTACAATTCATGACTTTTGTAAATTTAGAATCTGTGATTCCACTAGTGATGGAGTTTAAGGCTTTTGCATTTGCAACGTAGAATTTCCTCTCGTCTTGATTTGTTGGAACTTGGAAGAGTGGAAGGAGATATGTACTCATTTAAAACCGAATGCCAAACTTCAGGTCCAAGTGACATTAAGTAATAGGACATTCTCTTTTTCCAGAAAAATAAAATTTGTGCCATCAAACAGAGGAGGTCTTCCTGAAAATTCTTGATTTCTCATCATGACTCATAATCCTTCTTCAAGCTGTTAGGCTAATGTGAAGAAGCCCGCTCTGATACCAATTGTTGGAAATATTGAGGGTGGGGGGTGAATCAATATTTCTTTCTAATTGTTATTCTTACCAGTCAAAACATTTATAATTGAAACACAAAAGTAGATAACATGAATAAATGATTTTATTAATGTAATATTTGCAATAAATCAAGTACTATATATATATATATATATGGCTTCAATCTGTTTCCAAGCACCAACTTGGACTCTTTGTGAGGCTCCAACCTCCAGAGCACCAACTCTGTCTTGTCAAGGCATCAACCTTGAATTTAGCAGCACTAACTCCCAAGACACCAATCCTTTCAGTTCTGAGGCACCAACCTCAAGGGCTCCAACCCTCTGCTGTAACTGTCTGGATCTCTTTGGTTGTAATTCTCTCCTCCCAACCCTGTTGGACCTATGACTTACTCCTGTCCTCTTGTTCCTTCCACTTCTGCCAGAACTTCGGCTCCCTTTTTTTTCTCTTATAGTTCGCCAACACCTCAAACTTTCCCTTGTTCTCTATTTTATATGCATGATACTCCTGACCTTTGGCTTCCGCTCGTTTCCTCTTCGCTCGCTTGATCTTTCGACTTCCTCTGCGCTCACTCTTCGGCTTCCTTTGTCTCTTTGGATTCATCAAATTCTTACAGGACACATTAATGCGGAAGAGAGGCCATATTATAATAATATTGCATATTAAAGAAATAACTATATCAGAGAGGCCCCCCTTTTTTTCAATATTCATACAATGGACCTAACATTCTTTACGACAATCACATCACCCCTTTAACTGCAATCGCAGCTTCCGCAGTTGCAACTCTTTGTATTCACGATATAACATTGAGATTCCCTTTAACATCCTCTGTCCTCTTGTAACAATATCATAGATTAACATAGTTAGAAATATATAATGGGCGGTCCCACATGCCATGTCACAATCTTATTCGCAATCACAGCTTTCAGGAGGTCTTTTATAAGTCATGTCTATAACATCGCCGATGGTCGATTACCGATTGCCCCTACTGGATGCGATATGATTATAAACTGTTGTTAATAACTCTGTCGGGTCCATAGCTCCATCGCAATCGGTGGATTTAACATCCCTTAGAGACTAGCGACACAATGGATGTGATATTACATTAGGGCAGTTTATAATGGAGCTGCGGGTCCGCATATATTATTGCAATCGGAGGTTTCGGGGGTGAAAACCCTTTATAACTTGCAATATGAGGGTTCTGATGGGCGGACACAATGTCATATTAAGGATTGTTGCCATAACATGTTTGGGTCTGTTAATACCAGACCTTTCTGCTTTATTCCTCTTTACCTTTGTTATCTTCGACCTCCAATCTCTCTTCATCGCTATCAACACATCGGCCCATCGAATATTGACATTCCACCATGCCGTCACTTAACCTTCCCGAAATGCGACCAACGATCTAATCTCGACTGTTGATTTGGTTTCTGATCCAATGGTCCAAATTTCACCCAATCATTAGCACTGATCAAAAGATCTCCGTCGTTCAATCAACCCCACTTGATCTGACGATTGATATTGATTTTGGGTGGATAACTGGTGAGAGGAATACCCACCCGATAAAGTGGTTTTCTCTCTCTAGTCTCCTGCCACATGCCGGTCGATGAATGGTATCAGGTGATTAGCCCTAAATACCACTTACAGCCTTGAGTTCACTCGATGAACCCACTTATCACTTATGGAAACTATGCTATCGGTGGTTAATCTGGGCCGTCCATCCTCTAATTTCAATGATATGATTTAATATTCACCATCCATTGCCCTTCATTGGTTTCTTGGCCTTTCCGTAGGAATTTTAGGAAAAGTCTGCATTCTCCGTTATAGTCAGATATTTTCGGTCTTCCTCTGTTTCGCTGTAAAACTCAATTGTGCCTGCTTCTCGCTGATCCTTCCATCCATTCACACGGAAATCCTGATTTATACATGCCTAGATCCAATACAACGCTCCTGGTCTGACAACTTCCAATATTCTGTGCTCTGATATGTTCCTTTTTTTTTCCTTTGATGAACTCTTCCTCTCGGTTCTTCTTGGGCATACATTACACGCGATACTCTCGATATGGCTCCTCGTCAATCTTCCACTCTTACACTTGCTTCTCTTCTCTGCTTTGATAGCTCCTCGACTTCATATTGCCATTAATGACAATCTAAATCAACAATTACCCCATCTTGAAAGCTAACAAAAAGACAAGCACTCTCTTTGTTTTTAGCCACTATATGTTCTACATTTTCCAATGCAAGATCTTTGTCAGAATGAAAGAAAACAATATGTTCATTAGGCTTATTATTTGCATCATGAAAAAGAATAACATGTACATGAAAATATGCAATCGAGGCAACCACCTTATCAACAACAAAAATGTCCACATCCACGGGTTTTAAAACAACTTGCTCTTCTTCATTAGTTTCTTTCAATTCTGGGTAGCTGTCACCATGAATGTTTTCATTGCCTAAAATATTTATGCGTGCAATTTCACAGATCTGCTTTTCATGATTTTCTTCATTAGCTGTAAACTAAGACAAGGAATGGCATGAAGAATAAATTTCTTCCTCCACATGAACATTATAGCAAATATCCTCCTATTGTTGGAAAGGATTCTCATACTCTTGATCTTGAAAAGACGAACAAGATTGCAGCAAATTATCATCAAACTCAAAGGATGGAATGCAACTGTCATCATTAAAATCCCGCTGGGTTTCAGTTTCATCCAAGAGAGAGGCTACCATTTCTTCTTGGTGATGAAAAGGGTTCTCATACAAAGCCTCCAGGATCTTTTCATCCATGGACTCTTCATCGCCATGAGAATTTTCCATATTTTGGAATCCTCAAAATGATTAGAAAAATTCTCAACAAAGATAAAGAAGGATGAGACTCTTTGTATTCTTCAAAAAATTTTGAATGAAAATATTTAAGAGAATAAAGATTACCAAATGGCAAACCTTCATACCAAGATCTCACTTTTTCTTCCAGAGTAGCCATGGACATCTTCATGAGACAATCTTCAGGAAATTGAACCCTCAGCTTGTGTGCATGCATGTGAAATTTGGTAAGATGTAAAGGAGCATCATCACCATTCTCATCTATGAACTTTGGAAAATATGATTGCCAATCTATACAAGGCATATGATTTAGAAAGCCAGGTATATGAGCACGATTCATAGGGGAAAACCTGACAGATATTAGATCCATCTTGAGCCAATAGAGTTGCTAGTAAACCTGAATTTCCAAATCTCGTTGCTACTGGAGTCTTTGGAATAGATTGAAATCTGATTTGGAGTTGCTAGCTGAATGGTTCAACCTTCCTATCTATGACTGTTGTCCACCATCAACGTCCAAATCTAAAACTTTGAAGATATTTCCCGGAGAAGATTAAACCATTCGTTCCTCGACAATGGTGCCAAAATATTAGCACTCCATAAATTTCTCCAGGCTGAAGAGAGAAATCCCAGAAGTAACCACAAACCTCTTTGGATTAGAAATAGGTCCTTTCTAACTAGAGGGGGCTTCCTGACTTAAAGTCTAAAGATAAAGAACAATGAAGCTCACAGACTTGCAGAGACCAAGTCTGGAAAAGGACATTTAAGATCTAATAAAAATTATTGGGACATCTCGGAAAAGGAAGAACCATTGGGGCATGAAACCAATGACATAGTTCAAATTTTTAACTTAACACATAAATGCATATATTATCGAGCTATAGAAACATAGGCATGGTAGGTACACCTTTCAATTCGATATCGATTTTAGTATAGTGAAAAAATAGAGAAACACATGACTATATCCAGTCAAATGCAACATAGCACATTAGAATTCTATTACAAAATTTTCTGAGTAAATATTTAGAAGAATAATGATGACAAAGCTGTTGGCTCTCAGTTTTGACCCTTTTTTACCATACATTTTCCACCTTTTTACCATCCCTTACCACCATATTATGATCATATTTGTCATATTTTTGCCTCTTTTTGCACATTAAGGTAAAATAATTATGTCTTTTAACTTTTATTATTTTTAGTAAAAATTGAACATTAAAATTTATTTTTGGCAAAAACATAATTTCCCGTAATGGCTCCATTGAAGTCATATGTGTAGGACACCTGGGCACAAACTGAAGGTAGATTCGAGAATTAAAGGAACCAAGAATGGACAGACTCCTATTGGCACACTCCAAATGAGTTAGAATAAGCCTGATCAAAGCTGGTCAAAATTGATCAGTCACTTAGAAAATCCCCTGATTTAGGGGTAGTTTTGTGATTTTGTGGAATCTTCCTATATTTTGTGCAACAAAGGGACGAGTTCAACCCTATTAGGTGGACTATGACTCCTATTGGTTGTTACATCCATTATAGTTGATTTTGTCACATTCTTAGCCTATTTAAGCACAACTACTAAGCAACTATGGACATATTATTATCATTGTGATTGTTACCTTTCTGAATATAATTGAAGACTTGCTTCATATTTCTGGTGGATCATTGTTGTTAATGGTGAATTATTGTGGCTGATTGTTTTAGAGTGTACCAAACAAAGGTGGAGGGCCCCCTTACAGTGCTAAGTACAATATTTTGTGAATTAATATATATAATTGTGAGAAAGTTAACATTTTAGTTTTCTATATAATCTCTTTTCAATATTTTTTGTATAAACTTATAAGCATGTCATGACCATTTATATTTTGGAATTGATATCCTTTTAGTGACTAGTTTGAGTAAGGAAGGACAACACAGGTATCCAAGTGGGAGCCTCTTCCTTGTGAACTAAGAATTGGATTGGAATCTCTATCTATGCATTCATCCTTTCTTGCTTTCTTAAATCAATTGCTTTCTTAAATCAGGTGTTATGTTTTATGGTGTATTTGGTTTTGTTTAAAACGAAATCAGAAGGAAGGACAACTAGGATCTCTAAGACAAGAGCCTCTTCCTTGTTGACCATGACTCAAGTAAAATCACTATTCACTTGTTCATGCTTATAGATCAAAATTTCTATGCTTTCTTTACGATCAATATTTTATATTTGTAATATGCATTTCTGTTATTTTCATCTAAACAACTACTCCCTATACTAGTTAAAACCAAGATCCATATACCTTGGTGTGCTTTTAATTTTACCAACCCAGATTGATATTAAAACAAATGCTCTAATTCAACTCCATAAATTAGAGAGACATTTTTGGCACCGTTTCTGGGGAATCACTCGTAGATATGCTAGTTAGGAAGTTTGTTTAGAAAACACAAAAAATAAAAAAACACTAAGAAAATATAAAAACAAAAATGTTTTAGGATTTTTAATTATGATTATTCATGCCTAGATAAAGAGATGAAAAATGTAGGTATATAAAACAAAACCCCCCAACCACTCAACCATTGGTGGGAGAAGGACCATCTTCATTCAAATTAACTACACCAATTGCTAGAAAACCAACTTTGGAAGAGTTATAGGAAAAACAACATTAAGGGAAAATGTTAACTCTTATTGAAAGACAAACTTTGTTAGCTTATGAAGTAAAGAGAAAACAAACACAAGCAAAAAAATATTCTATACGAAAATAAAAAGAAGAAAGAAAACCAATTGTTCAATCTGTCCTTGAACAACTAGAACAACCAATTGATCAACCTATCCTTGAACAAATATAGCAAGTTGAAGAGACACAATTTCAGATTATTACTGAAACATTTGAAACAATTGAAAAATATATGGTAGAAGAAGAAGGATCCAATATTCTCGGACTAACTCCAGAACAACGACTAGAATATGAGAGACAACGAAGAGAAAGGGCAAGGAAAAGAGAAGAAGAGAAAAAAAGAGAATAGGATACCGAAAGAGAAAATGAAAATAAAAGAAGGGAGGATGGAGGAGTAAACGACCAAGAAGCTACTTTTGGATTTCCAATCTTAGACATTAGAGCAATCTTGGGAGAAGAGGTAAAAATGAAAAATACCCCACCTTCTGTTTGACTTAATTTCTATGGTATGTCTTATGAAGATCCTCACTCATTCTTGTTTGAATTTTATATTCTATGTCGTATCTATGGTTATAAAGATGATACACATAAGTTTCATTTTTTTCTTGCTACTCTTAAAGCATCTACATTAAAGTGGTTCATGGGATTAGGTGAACATACTATTACCAGTTGGAAAGCCATGAGGAAAATTTTTCTTAAGAAATATCAAGCATATTGTAGGCCTAGAGATTCAAAAGGTGTCATTTTTAGAATGACTCAATAAGAAGATCAAAGTTTAGAGGAATACTTAGAAATATTTATCTATAACTTACAAAAATCTAAACATCATTCTTTAAATCCTGATACTATTCGAACAATATTTTTAAAAGGCATACAAGATGCGTATCTTGATATTATTAAGGTGATGGGAAAATGATATTATTCATATTTACCATTTGATGAAATTGCAGAGTTACGTCAAAAATATTCAAGAGGAAGAGCTAAAACTGGAAAAAGAGATGCAAATTCCAAAGCTACCAAATCAACAATAGGAAGTATAACGAGAGTTGAATTAGGAAACTTGTTTGAAGACTTCAAAATTGATCTCTTAAGTACATTAGGAACACAAATTGATATGCTAAAAACAAGAAAGAAACAAGAAGAACAAGATCAATTATTATCAATTTTTTGTCTTAAATGTAGAAAGAAACATCCATTGAGAGAATGCCCTTTAGACAATATTCATGTTTGCTGACTTTGCACTGAAAATCATGTAATAGATTATTGTCCAAAGTTGAAGGAATTGCAAGAAAATCAAATGGAAGAAAGCTAAGGGATGGAATCTCTTTATTATTTAGCACCAAGAAGACCTTGGCAACCTCGATTTACAGGGATGTCTCAAAATTCTCCTCAACAATTTCCTCAAAATTATCAATATCCTATTCAAAATCTATGGAATGCTCCTATGCCTTGGCAGGCTTGGCCTCCTCAACAAACTCAAAATCAACCTTCTCAAGGTTCGCGAGGGTATGCTTATGTTAGGTCCCTATACTACTAGTGTAACCCCTTATTGTTATTATTGAAACCCCCTTATTATATTTTTGTGCCCATGTAGTTCCCATATTGTTATTATTGTGCCCCATATAAGCCCATTATTGTTATTATTGTGCCCCATATAAGCCCATTATTGTTATTATTGTGCCCTTACATTATTATTGTTATGTTGACTATGATTATATTATGACTCCTTAGACTCCTATATATAGAAAGGAGGCCTTGTCATTTGTATCATCTAAGAATTGTTCATTTGTGTAATGTAAAGGAGGTTTCCCCCTTGAAGAGGCTAATTTTGAAGTCGTTGATCAATCTTTTCTATCTTTTTGTGAGCTGGTTCATAACATTTGGTACCAGAGCTTTGGATTCTAGGGTTTTGCAGATCCAAACAATTCATTGTGGAATTTTAGATATAACTTTTTCTCTACGAAGTTTCAGAAGCTAATAAAAAAACCCATTTGAGCAGAAATTGTTCTGAACCTCGGGTCCGAATTTCAGATCTTGTATTGCTATATTGTCAGAGATATTATTTGAGGAAGTTAGGGTTTTTGCAAGCTCCACAATTCCATCTCAAACATGTCATAATTTTCGCTATAATTTGTTTTATACGAAGGTTCAAAATCTGAAATTAAAACCCATTTGTGCCAAAGTCTTAATGAATCTCAGGCCCGAAACTTAGATCTTGTTTCGCTATATTTTCAGAGATACGGTCCAAAAAATTTAGGGTTTCTGCATACTCTTGAATTACATCCCAAATAGGCGACCTTGGGAAAATCGTCATAACTTTCGGTCTGAGCATCAGATTGAAATTTCGTAAGAAGTTGCAGAAAGAGGACAGACTGTACTTCTATTTATATTGTTTTAAGGTCCAAAGGTTGAAATAGTGACATGTGGTAGGTCATACACGTTCGCTATACTGAACTAATCTATAATCAGGTCATCGTAGGAGATTTGACATAACTTTTTATTGAAGAATCCAATATTGATCATACTGGTGGGTTTAGAAAGAGGACCCAGAGGGATACCACAAGCCAAAATGTTAGAACTTGAAGATCTAAAATTACAGAGTTATAATTGTTTAAATATCAAGCTCCTAGAAGGAAGAAAAATAATGACTCAAATCAAGAAAATAGAAACACCTAGTAAGCAAAATTGGATGGATGATTTGAAGAATGCGATTGAAGCTAAGATAAATAGTTTTATATGTGCCATGGAAGCTAATATTGATGTTATGGAAGAAGATTTGAAGAAAGGCCTAGAATATTTGAAGAATGACATGGAAGGTTTGAAGGAAGGTGGGACAAAGTTGCTACATGAAAGGCCTCCTAATTACGAAAAGGTAGTAGAGGAAACTCATGATGAGAAAAAAATAAATGTTAATCATGATTTCATACAATCTAACATTGGATTGAAGACATACCATATTCCAAATATTGATATGAGGAAGTTTGATGGGAAGGATCCCATAACATGGATACTATAGATAGAGAAATATTTTGATCTACATGATGTGCAACTGTTACAAAAGGTACATATTTCATCTTTATAGCTAGAACCGAATCAATTTTTATGGTATAAATGGATTTGTTATCGTAAACCACTTGAAACCTGGTCAATTTTCACATAGGAAATGATAGCACATTATGAGAATACAAAGAGAAACACCTTCTTTAGCCAATTGATAAATCTCAAACAAAAGGGTTCAATGGCAGAGCACATTGAGGGCTTCCAAAAATTGAATATAAGGGTAATTTATATTCTAGAGAAACATAGGATTGATGTCTTCATAGGGACTTTAAAGGAAAACATTCAGCACGAGGTTCATCTTTGGGAACCTGATTAATTGGAGAGGGCATTCAGGTATGCAAGAAAAATTGAAAGCAAAATTATGGCAAGAAGAAATCCTACCACTCACGATTATAAAGATGGAAGTGTTGTTGCTCCTAGCCTTCCACGACCTACAAGGTTGACACCACAACAATTGGAAGAAAAAGGAGAAAACGACCTTTGTTACAGTTGTGATATCAAATACACTAAAGGTCATAAGTGTGTTAAGAATGATAATAAAGTATCACCAAAGTACTATGGTCCTTACAAGGTGCTGCAAAAGATTGGTACTATGACATACAATTTGGAGCTTCTTGCGTCTTCCCGAGTGGCCCCAGTTTTCCATGTTTCATGCTTAAAAAAGGTTATAGGGGACAAGCCCCCAGTTCAAACAATATTGCCAGAACTTGATGAGAACAAAAAATCATATTGGAACCAGAAGTAGTCACAAAAGCAAGAAATTGACACCTATGGAATCGATCAATTTAGAGTATCTCATCAAGTGGAAGAACTTACCCACTTAATATTCCACATGGGAGGATGATAATTCTATACAGAAGCATCCAAAACTAGTCAAGCATTGAGGACAACACTTTTTGAAGGAGAGGGGCATGTTAGGTCCCTATACTACTAGTGTAACCCCTTATTGTTATTAGTGCAACCCTCTTATTGTATTATTGTACCCATATAGTCCCCATGTTGGTATTATTACGCCCCATAGAATCCAACTATTGTTATTGTTGTGCCCCTACAATATTATTGTTATGTAGGCTCTGATTGTATTGGGACCCCTTAGACTCCAATATATTGAAAGGAGGTCTTGTCATTTGTGTCATCCAATAATTGTTCATTTGTGTAATGTAGAGGAGGTTTCCCCCTCGAAGAGGTTTATTTTTAAGGCATTGATCTATTTTTTCTATCTTTTTGTGCGCTGGTTTCATAACAACTTATGGAACCCAACCTCCTCAATAATATTATCCTCAACCACATCAATCCTATCCTCAACAACCATATCAGTCATTTCCTCAACAATCTTTTCCATACCAATAATTTCAACAACCTCAACAATCAAATCCATCATTACGTGCACCACAATTAACCCAACCTCAGCAGCTTTAGCTGCCATCTAACCAACCACCACCCAGACCAACTCAATTACTAGCCATCCGATGACAACAATATAAACTTTGAAACGAGAATTGATACGATTACCCGTTTCATTGAGGTAGCAAAAAAGTGACCCGATTTTGAAAAGTGGTGATGCAGAATACACATTTTTTTTAGCATAGTTTTTGACACTTTAATTTTTTTTATGTACATTAGTTTTTAGAATGTTAGTGATTTCATGTTGATTTTAAAAAGTGTTGATTTTGTATTAGGCCCCTTTTTTAAAAGACCTATTTTTTGACTTTAGATTTTCTAATGTATTAAACGTGAATAATTATTTTCTAAATTCAGCAAATTTTTGAAGTGGTCTTCCTCTTCATTTCATATTATATATATATATATATATAATATATATATATATATTTTAGAGTGAGGTTTTAATTTTTTCGGATAGTTAAAGAAGAAGGTTGATAATTTTAAAGTTTCGATATTTCTACATATTATATATCATTAATTATTTTTTCAATGCACATCAAATAATTGTCTCTAAAAAACAATAATTTTTAACAATTGACATAAAACAACCATTTTGAACATAAATATAACTAAAAAATTACACAGTTTGATAATTTTTTGTTAGAAATAACATGTCAAAATCACAATTTTTATAGGAAAAATTTAACAAAAAATGGTTGTAAAATGGTTTTGTTTTGTTTTGTTTTTTGTTTTGCTTTTGTTTTTGTTTTTGTTTTTTGTTTTTTTGTTTTTTTTTTTTGTTTTTTGTTTTTTGTTTTATGAATTTCATGTCAAAAATTAATAATAATCACCGTTTTTTCTCAAAAAATAATGATTAACATAAAAATTAAACCGAAAATCACATAATACAAATATTGAACACATAACAACATTAATTGAATACTTATTCTTCTCATAAATGTCAATGTGAAAACATTACAAGTATAATTAATTAATAGTTACAAAAAATGAGCTTGATTTCCAAGCATGACTTAAATTTAATCAACAATATCACATAATCCAAACTCTTCATCCTCTAGAGTTTCATCATTGTCTTCTTCCACAATATTTTCTGCTTCATTTTGCTCATTTTCCTCTTCTAATGGATCTTTGATGTCTGCGAATCTCCCAATGTATGCCTCTCCAATCATTCCATGTAATGGTGGTTGAGGTTCCTTTGCCTTTTTTGCCACACGTGATTCACTAAAATCCCCTTTCTTCAACCCAATTTCTTGTATTGCATCTAGAAGAAATTGAAGATCATTAATTCTTTGCTGAATAAATTTGCGCTGTATTAGATCTTTTTCAATGGAAATACAATTTCTTCCTTTTTGTAGGCAACATGCTAGTGTTGTACCTAATTATCAAGCACAAAATAAATAATGAAGTAAATTAGTATAATGACATATAAATTAAGAAAGAAAATATTGAAATTCAATTCTATATAATAAAACTTACCTGAGCCAGAAAATAAATCCAGAGCCCAATCTCTTTCATTTGAACATATCCCTATAAGATAGTTAATCAATGACTGTGGTTTTTGATAAATGTTAATTATCTCTCCTTTTACTTCTTTGTCTTCATATGTTAGTTTTTCACAACATCATCATAAACCAGTACTTGGCTATGACTCTTTCCATCTACCCGATTAAAAAGCATAGACATATGCTATTATCTTTTGCCAAACTATTAATATGGATGAACTCACAATAATTTATAAATGGTTGATCTTCATGGTTAAGAAGATTTTGAATTTTGCCTGTAACATGAAATAGTAAAAGTTCAATTAACTTGTACATAAATTAATCTTTTAACAATAATCAAACATACATTTTCAATGTCTTCCCATGTAAGCTGCATCCTTGCCTTGAAGATTCACAATAACATTGCTAATTGTGTGTATGAATGAAATGTCACAAATCTCCATAATGGTGATGATGTGACTTCTACAAAACCCGCAACCACTTTACTAAGAGCTTGATAAGTATAAGGGTCACTATCATAGTCAATGTTTGGGATACTGAAACCATGGGGAATATCTGCAATAACTAGGGAATAATCCCTTTTAAGTATGAGTTTAACAATGTCTTCAGAGTCGCCTTGTATTACTTTCTATTGAATAGTGTCAAGCCCATTCCAAATGAAATGAGTAAGAGTTGGATCAAGTTCAACATTCCTAAGACGTTGCTTCTTTAGTCTTTCGATCTTAATTTTTTCAATAAAAGTTCTGAGACTATCTGGTGCTCCATTTGCATCCTTCCTCATCTTTAATAAAATAAACAAATATATGTATAAGCTATAAAATAAAAATAATATACAGATGAATAAAAATGAATGTATAAATCAACATACCTTTTTAAATGTAAGATAAAATATCTTAGTATTGATGTAGAACTTGAATATGGATAGTTGCATACAACATCATCCCAACTATCTTCATTCAACAATTTAACCATTTGTTCTTGTATTTTCATGTAAAATTTATGACTGAATAGATAAAGTAAAAAACGTTAATATAATGATATGAATAACAAATACTACTAAGAACAATATGTTTTATTTAAAAGAAAATTATAATCTAGAAATAAGTAAAAATAATTCAACAAACTTACTTTTGAAATTCCTCAGACATTTCTTCCAATGATAATTCCCCCGACCTCACAGGAGATAATATTGCTTTGACAAGTTTTTCATCCTCCACTCCTTGCAATGCTCTCCAATGTGTGATAGTCATATCTTCTGGAAGCTACTTCATTTCAGGACCTGATTTACTGTTGCTACATATCAATGGTTTAGACCTTTTGACCTTCTGGTTTTTAATGCCAATGTTCTCCCACATGCTAAAAATCTCATTAATCAATTATCTCTCAAGTTCTAAATGCCAACTGGAAAATATTATCAATACTTCTGAATATATCAATATTTACTCTGCTCCCTTTTGAATTGATTTTCTCCTCAATTTGATAGCCTATTTCCATACAACATTCCTTTTGGAATTCTACAGTAAAATTTCTCTTATTTCCATCACATTTTTATTCAAATTCACTATGAATATATCTAACCCTTTGGATGAAAGTCATAGACATCCTATATTCATTATCTGAATTATGATCCCATTCCAATAACTTTGCTTCTATATTTGATAAACCAACATAAATGATACATTTCATTTTTTTCAAAATGTGAGTTATTGGGATATTCCTCCATCAATTGCCTTTGAGGTTATACATAATGGTTTCCCCCAAGCACATACTAATTGTATTCAAAACATTTTGACTTATCAAATGCTTCTTTGTTGGGAACTTGAATTGGATCAAAAAGAAGCACATAATTAACCACATGAGCATATGAATTCTACCTCATCAATGTCTTCAAGTTGTGAACATGCTGGTGGTGTGGCTTTCTGATTTGATATTTACATTGTCCTTAACTTATCTTATAGATTTGTCCCACATTAAGCTAAAATGTACGACCACCCTCAATTAAGTTTCTCTTTGTCAAGTTCTGTCAAATGCCATTTTGTTTTAATAATGCTATCCTCTAAATCAACTCCTGGTGTAATCATTTCCTTGCTTTCTTTTGAATTTTCACTAGGATTTTCACTGTTGGCAATGACTACTTGAGAATGTTCAACTTTAATTTTCTTCCTCCTAACATTCTCATCATTATCTAGAATAGAGACATTCCTGGGCATTGTTACTTTTGGTCTTTTATGGCTCTTCGCCTTTCTAACATCAGTTCTAATGTCATCCTCAGTACTAGCAACATATTCTTCAACGTCAATTTCAACTTCCTCATCTTCAAAAGTAACCTGTCTACCTTTGCTAGATTTATCCACTAGAGGCATTTTTTTTTCTGATCCCTTGAATGTAGTTTTGTAGCATCATGAATTACTACTTCTTGCTTATTTTCCATATCTTTTTCTGACCCCGAGTAGAAACTGTTGACAACATTCCTAATATCTTTCTCTATGAAATGAATGCCTCCCAACATAATTGAAAGATTTTCAATAAAATTTTGTCCAACAAAATATCGTATGTCAATAAAAACTAAGTTATAAAAATATAATGAGATAGTTACAATAACGCAAAGCACAAATATAAATAACAATACTTAGATATCTTGTGCAATCTCATTTATGATTTGTTTACACAACTTTGTAGATATCTCTATCATGTCATACAATGACAATGATAATTGATATTTAATATTGTCATGTGACTTGAACGGTTTTGCAAGTATATAAACAACTTCAGTGTTCAGTGTCAAACACGTCTATGACCTTTCCCAACACCTCATAAAAATATAATGAGGCAGGTACAATAACGCAAAACACAAATATAAATAACAATATTTACGATATCTTGTGCAATCTCATTTATGATTTTTTTACACAACTTTGTAGATACCTCTGTCATGTCATACAATGACAATGATAATTGATATTTAATCTTGTCATGTGACTTGAACGGTTTTGTAAATATATAAACAACTTTAGTGTCTGGTATCAAACACATGTCTATGACCTTTCCCAACACCTCATAAATTCCACTATCGTTAGGGATATTAACATATAGATGTATTTGCACATCTTTGCCTTCTCTATCTTTCACATACCATACATTTATGGAAGCTTCACTTCTTTTGATTTCTTCCAGTATGAAATCGTCTTCTTATCGTTTGAGGCACTTGATAGATTTGTAGTTATCAACTCAGGTTTGGTTCGTTCAATAATGCTTTTTGAGGATCCACCTTTAATTTTAGCAGTCTTTGGTCTATAAAGATTCACATAAATCTTATTTGATGTCATTTTCTTGCCAAAAAATACAAATATATATCTATATATATATATATAATATAATATATATATATATATATAATATATATATATATATATATATATATATATATAATTAGTAAATTACAAAAAAACAATAGCTTAAATTAACAAACAAAACAATAAATGATAAATAATTTTGTAAAACATAACCTTTAAAAAAAAAAAAGAAATAAAAAAATGAAGCCCCCTCTCGCCCCACCCCCGCAGCCCAACGAGGGTGGAGGTTTGATTCTGAGTAGCCCCTTGGAGAGGGCTACACGCGGCCTCTTCCACCCCACCCCGATGGCCCATGAGAATTGGCTTGCCACCCCCGTGTCCCAACAGCCCGCAAGCGGGAGGGCGCTGCGTGCAGTCCCTCCCGCCCCACCCTGGTGCACAACGGGCCCGTTGGGCCACGAGGTTGGGTGCCGCAGACTAGCACGATCGGGCCCTCCATGCCCATTGTGGACGTAGTGGCCTTGTTCCTGCCATGAGCTTGTCGGGTAAATCTAGCTCATCTAAATTTTTAGTTTCTATTTTTTTTTTTAAATTCCATTAAACCTATTGAATTTTAAAACTTGCACACAACAAGAGGGAAACTAACATTTCAAATGCGATAATCTTCCGTTTAATATGTTGTTGATAGCAATGTAGCTACTCCACACATTCTCTCCAAGTCTTTTAACGAACCTCGAAAAAACTTAATGTGATGTGAGGAATAGTGATAATGAAATTTATGATATAGCGGAAATTACGAAATTGTTTTATTGCATGGTTAATGTAGGATTAATTTGTTTTTATAAAAACTTTAGCATGTAAATTTTGTTATGGTGATATAGGAACTATGATAAAACGAACATTACGAAATTTTTTTATCGCACGATGAATGTGGGATTAATTTTTTTATTATAAAGACTTTAACATATAAATCTTGTTATGACGATATAGTAAATTATGATAAAGCGAATTGTTTTACCACATGGTGAATGTGGTATTAATTTTTATTATTATAAAAACTTAAAATATAAATCATGTTATGGCGATATAGCAATTTATTTTAAATGTGTGATAGAATATATAATAAAAATTTAAAAAACATTCAACTGTCTAGTAAATGTTATATATTTTAAGTAAAAAATTAATTTAGGTAAAAGATTTAGTTTACAATTTTAATTTAAAGATTTAGTTTAAAAGATTAATTTCATAAGAAAATTTTAGTTAAAATTTTTCAATAAATTGTAGATGAAAATTATGGAGGAAAATGCATGAAACGAAACTTTTGGAGGGAAAAATTTTGACAAAAATTTTTGGAGGGAAACTTTGGAGGGAAATTTTCATTCTTTAAGCTATATATTACCATTAGGAGAGAGTGCATTTGTGTCATTCAACCTCTTTTGTTTGAAAGGCATGGATTCTTCTGATAGTGAAGTTTCGCTTTGTGAAGCATCAACATCTTCGTCACGTAACAACTCTATTCATATTGATGAATATAATGAAAATTCTTCCACTATGAATAAAGAGTCAAATATTCCACTTAGTCCTAATCTGAAGGACTATGAGAGTAGCACTAATGAAAGACAGGATGAAGAATTTCAAAAAAATAAAAAGTCACGGTTTCCACTTAGTCCTAATCTTATGGACTATGAGAGCAACAATGATGAAGAGCATGATGAAGATTTTCAAATAAATAAAAAGTCGTGGTTTCCATTTAGTCCTAATCCCATTGACTATGAGAGTAGTAGTGATGAAGAGCATGATGAAGAATTTCAAACGAATAGAGTGTCACGGTGTCCACTTAGTCCTAATCCTATGGACTATGAGAGCAACAATGATGAAGAGAATGATGAATAAATTTCAAATGAATAGAGTGTCATAGTGTCCACTTAGTCCTAATCCTATGGACTATGAGAGCAACAATGATGAAAAACATGAATAATTTCAAATGAATAGAGTGTCACAGTGTCCACTTAGTCCTAATCCTATGGACTATGAGAGCAGTAGTGATGAAGAACATGATGAATCATTTCAAATGAATAGAGTGTCATGGTGTCCACTTAGTCCTAATCCTATGGACTATGAGAGAAACAATGATTAAGAACATGATGAAGATTTTCAAATAAATAAAGGGTCGCGGTTTCCACTTAGTCCTAATCCCATTGACTATCAGTGCAGTAGTGAGGAAGGCCAGGATGAAGAATTTCCAATAAATTGAGAGTCACATTTTCCACCTAGTCCTAATCCAAAGGACTATGAGAGCAGTAGCGACAAAGGACAAGATGAAGCACTTAGTCCTAATCCTAAGGACTATGAGAGCAACGATGACAAAGGGTAGGATGAAGAATTTTCAGTAAGTAAAGAGTCACATTTTCGACATAGTCCTAATTCTATGGATTATGAGAGCATCACTGACAATGCACATGATGAAGAATATCCAATAAACATCAAGTCAAATTTCCCATTTAGTCCTAATTCTAAAGACTATGAGGGTAGCACTGAAGAAGGGAAAGATGAAGAATATTCTCCAAGTTAGTATTTCAAAAGCACAGATGATCATAGTGAAGATAACATTGCTAATAATGATGATGAAAATGCTTATACAAATGTTGATCCAATGATAGAGATGTTTCCAGGAAATATTCTATTGAGGAGTAGGAGCAGACCTTTTTGTATCAATCCAAGATGTTCTAGTTATACAAGGCATAGAGTAGAAGATCTGACGAGAATAAGTTCTATCAGTGTTCTCATTTCAAGTGAATGTTGTTAAAAAGATTGCTTGAAACATATGGATTTCAAGTTTGCATTAGAGAAAATGAAGAGATATTTGTCAATGAATAAAAGCATGCAAAATTCATATTTATTGGGGTGCATGCAATATATATTATTAGGTTATGATTATCATATTGGGTCTTTATTTATCTGTAGAAAGGTTTTCAAAATGTTTCATTCAATGGGTAATTTTCGTCTGCCAAGAATCCAAGAAAATTTGGAAAAGGATCCCACATTTTATTCAGAAGTATGTCATAAACAACAATTTGGGCCATTATCAAATACTACAATGTCATGGATGAAAGATTTCTTTTCAAAGCACGAAGAGTGTATGCCAAATAGAGTGACAATACATATTCCAAATAATTTCTCAAGACGAGAAATCTAAAATTTATACAAAGAATATGCAGAAGGTTCTGAGGGACATGGTTGATTTATTACATATCAATATTTTGTGAAGATATGGAAGAAAGAATTCAACAATGTCCGTATTCCTAAGAAGACAAAGATGGGGATTTGCAGTAAATGTGCTTCTCTTAAATAAAAAAGGGATAAATGTGAGGGGTTAAAAAGAGGTAAGCATTCATAACTTTAATTTTTAAAACTGTATAGTCATCAACTATGAAAACATATTTCTTAATGATTTTGTTTTATGTTGTGTAGATTCCATTGTCAAAGCACTTCAAGAGCATCACGAACAACAAACAAGTGAAAGGAAAAAGTTGTACAAGCATCAAAAGAATTGTTATGATAATCCAGATAAATATTTGAGTTTGATAATTGATGGTATGGACTAGAAGAAAACACTTCTACCACATTTTGTTCGCACAACCAAAAATTTATAGGACGAAAATTTTATTCAGTATAACTTGGATGGTTGTATGGTCTTCAATGGGAAAATGTTGCCAAGGGTATACTTCACAACTCCAAATATTCATAATGATGCAAATTTGACAATAACCATAATTCATGATGTGCTTTATCGTTGGTCTGGTAATCTTCCTGAAGTTTTGTATCTACAATTGGACAACACTTATTGTGAAAACAAAAAACAGATTGTTTTTGGATATCTAAGCATGCTTGTTGAATTGATAATTTTTCAGAAGGTAAAGGTTGGTTTCCTTCTTGTTGGGCAAATTGATGACCATATTGATAAGATGTTCAGTCGTTTTTCGGTCACATTAAAGAGGAAGGAAGTTGGGAGCTTGCCATAATTAATTGAATGTACTAAGAAATCATACATGGCAGAGCCTACTTTTGATGTGTTGGAAGAAACTATTGACATGCGAAGGTTTATTCTGGGATCACATGGTGAGAAGAAATGCATTGAACAACTTAATGACATTAGCTTCCAACATGAACTTGATATTAAAAAAATTGATGGGAAAACACTAATATGGGGCAAGAAGTATTCAGCTACTGCAGAATGGGCACTGTCATAAGGTTTGGCAATTTTGAAGTTCATTTCAGATCATCCAATATTTGCATCAATTATATCATTATTTTTTTTTTTGTAAGCTGGGTGGTGCCATTTTCTATTAACACAAAAGAACATTATAAAGTCAGGGTGGTCTCACCCCGCCCCGAAGGGAAACCGGGTTTATTGACCACCGATAATTTTTCACAGCTGCCCAAAAATAGAATGTTTTAAACTGTTCTTTCCTTGCTTTATACCCTTTGTCTATCTCCCTATTACTAGCTATATACTGCTGCCTATTTATAAAAGCATAAAAGTTTTACATGCCTAAAGTAAAGCAAAAAGAAATAGATCCTAATTCATTAAGAACATGCCTTTGTTCACTGTTTTCCTGGATTAGCTTGCTGAGCTTTCTCCTTCTTCACCAGCACTCCGCTTGCCTCCATCTGTTGTTGCAGGTCCTCCAGTCTTTTATCTTGCATAAGCAGGGTTATGACTATGTTCTTCAATTCCTTCTTCAAATTCGGGATACCCTGGGCCATCTCAGCCATCTCCATGGCTACCTGTTCCAAGGCTTTAGCCATGAGCCTTTTCATGACCCAGTACAAGTGAAGAAATTGCTTGTAAAGGGTCATTCTGCCTCTGGTAAGACTAGGGTCAGGCATGAGAGCAATCCAATCCTCCATCTCCTCTTCTGATTGGGCTTGGATGGCTTCTTCTTCCGAATGTTCCATAATTCTCCTGATTTTGGGATTGGATTTCTCCCTGTACTCTTTCTTTGCTATTCTGACTCTGTTGCCTATGGTTTGCCTTGTCCGTCGCATCCCGTCTCCCTCCGCTGGCTTTGCCTCCTCATCCGGGCTGGGACTGCATTGACGCCCCCTTCGACTTCTCCCCGCCGCCAAGTCCTTCCTCCGTCGACCGCCTCTACCTCTGCGTCCCCTCCCTCTTCGGTAACCTCCCCTGCCTCTTCTTGCAGACTGTGCTGGGACGCCTCCTGCTTCGTCGATTTCATTTGCTGGGTGACTGTTCCACCAGCCTTTCCACGCAGCGTTTTCCTGGTCATCCTCCGGCTCCTCACTCTCCCCTTCTGATATCTCGTACACCTGGATTTTCGGCTGCTCTTCATCCTCCACCTTTCTATTTCCTTTCCTATCTGCTTCGAGCTTGCTCTGATCTTCAGGTCCACTGCTGCACAGCCATCTTTTCGCACTCCCGCTTCCTTCTGCCTCCATATTCCTTCGACCACTGCGGTTTTCTCCACTCGCTTCCCTCGCAGATCTGCTCGAGCTGCAGCGTCGTCCTGAACTCCTCGCTTGAGGTGTATTACTCTCCTCTCGGTGCTACTCCCGTCGCCACCGTTCCCTCTCAGATCTCCTCTGTATGGTGATGTCACTTACTATTTTATGCCGGTGGATGAGCCCGAGACCCGCGACATTATGACCTGAAACCTTCACCGTCCTTCCGTCCTTTCCATCTATCAGCTGACCTCCTCCACTACCCTGCCGGCCGCTCCACTCGCCTGTAGCAATGATGCCGTGATCTTGGCCTGCTGCAGCCTGTTCCATGCGCCGCCATTTCATAATCTCCCTCCTTGCCAGCTCATCCAGCCTGATCGGGCGGCATCAATTATATCGTTATTATAATTAGATGCTAAAGTTCATAATGCACACAGGCTAAATAAAGATATAAATTATTCTGATTGCCTAGAATAAATTAAAAAATGTATTAGATATACATATGAGTACTTTGATATTGCTGCTTCAGTTTGGTGGGAGTCTTTTTTCAATAATCAAAGTGATATCATTTCAAGCACAACAAATGAAGATATACCTTTGAAAAATACATTTATTTTGCCACAAAATGTGTCAAATGAACATGAGGAAAGAAACATTGTTGAACAACAACAATCTCAAGATATTATTAATTCTTCACAGGCAGAGGAAAGAGAAATGTATATTGGTTCCAGAAGATTTCGTGCACAACATGAAGCCATGGAAGACCTTTACTAGGGTTTAGTACATGATATTAAGGAGGGTTTCATGACCGAAGTGCTAGCAGATGGAGATTCCAATGGCTATCCATTCTATGTTGCTAAGGTTGTAAAGGTCATTACAAAAAATGAAGATGTTGCAAGTGTTGAAGTACATTGGTATGCCACAAATACACACATACTCAATGGTGTGTATAAGCCAGAGATGGTAGTTGATAAAAAAAATTGGCGGAAAGAGAAAAAGGAAAGGTACAAATATAAATTGTCGCCGCACAAACCTCTTAAAATTGGAGGATGTTGACATACTTGTTTATGACTTCAATTTAACAAAGAGAGGAACTCTTCGTTTCAAGAAGATAGAGATTCTGAAGAGGTTGTTACTAGAAGGAAAAATGTTGAGATGGGAGTATGCTGAAACTAGTTGTAGATCCAGAAGAATTTTGAAACCTGAAATGATGGGCACGCATGTGGACTCAGATGGGGCACTAGTTGATGAAAAAGAAGAATATGGAACATATTCATCAGTATCCAGTCATTCATCTGAAGAGGTGAATTCTGATGGTGTGCAAGAAAATATGAGTGATTTTGAATAATTGTCTAAGACAATTTATATAACTGATGTTTGCATCATATCTTGAAATAAAAAATTTTGATTTCCATATGGTGTTAAATGAAGTTATGAGTCATTTTTATGTTTGTTGGATTATATGGTTTAATTATGATGATTTTTATTGTTTAGAATATCTACAATGCAATAATAACTTAGAGATATAATGTATGTTTCATTCAATCTATAAGTAATGACATTTTGATTAATTTAGTCATTTAATTTGTTCATATTGTCATGGTTTTTTAATATTATGGTTGAAAATTTTCCAATTTTTTTTGTATCTTTAATGTTATGGTCGAAAACAGTTAGAATTTTAGCGATCTTTAGTGTCAAGTTATTATATGTTTAACAACATGGATGAAAATTGATAGAATTTTAATGTGTTTCAGATTTCATTATTTTATCTTTATTGTCATTATTAAAAAATGTTGAAATTATACTTAGGAAAGAAAAATGTTATTCTACTAAAAACATTAGTGTGTTTTTTTCCCTAAAAAACAATTGTTTTTTGCACAAAAAAATTTAGTTTTATTGCAATTTTTTAAAAATGTTGAAAATTAACCCTAAAAAAAAAACCATCATTCTAGTATACACACTTTTCGTTTTTAGTACTGCTTTTCATTTTTTTGGGGGTTTTTTTGGGTAGAGTTCCCGTTTTGAGTTTATAGTTCCCGTCTCAAAGTTTACATTGTTTGGAAAATCCCAAGTAATAAATCAATATATAATGCGGAGGAAGGAAATTCATTTCCTACATATTCAATCCTTCCTGTTGAAGATGTTCATTTAAGGTCTGGAAAAATTCTACAAAAAGTCTTCACCATCATTATAGAAGAACAAATAGAAGAAAAAGGGAGTCCTGAAAAATCCAAAATCGAGCACATAATAAAAGATAATCAAATTCAAAAAGGTAAAAAAATAATGACTCAAACACCTCCTTTTCCAGAAAGGTTAGTAGAACAAAAATATTTAATTTCTCTTCCTGAATTTGATATCTTAGATGAATTAAAAGATGCTTATGTGAAAATTCCATTATTGCAAGCTATAAAAGATATTCCAATCTATACAAAATAAATTAAAGAATTATGCATAAAGAAAATTGGAAAAAGAAAAAAAGATCTGCCAATAATCCATGTGATTGGGAAGCTAGCTAGCCTTATGTCAATAAGTAGTACAGTTGAAAAATATGTTGATCTCGAAATTCTAATGGTGACAATTTCCATTAACAATTTTTTAGTTTCTAAAACTTTGATTGACTTAGGGGCTGTTATTAATGTGATGGCGACAAAAACAACGAAATATCTCAATTTTCCAAACATTCGACCAGCCACTACAATTCTAGAACTAGATGATAGATCTAAAGTAGTACCGGAAGGTGTACTTGAAGATATCATAGTTTATTTAGACTCTTGAGAATATCCAATAGACTTTTTAGTTCTACAACCAAAGACAAATATAGGAGGGCACCCATTAATTCTTGGCAAACCTTGGTTAGCCACAACTGATGCCTTCATTGGTTGTAGATCAAGAAGTATGATTATCTCACACAGGAATGAAAGAAAGCATATAACACTTTATCCTCCTGCTCAATCTTCTTTTTTGGTATTATGGCCTGATGAAATAGAACAAGAAAATGAAGAAATTCACTCTATTCTAAGCATTAATCAAGCTTTTTATTTCAAAGAAGAGAATAACGTGGATTTAATAGATTTCTTCATTTCAGAACCAAATATTTCAGAGCAGTTAAGAACCATTTAATATGAGGTTGCAAGTCAAATTTTAGAGTAATGCTTTCAGGAAAATTGCACAATTAATTGTTTGAAAACATCACTTGATGCTATATTTCCTGTTAACTCAATCACAAATTCCAACAACAAAATAATTGAAATTAGTACTGCAAAATGTCTTAACATTGGTAACAATTTGCAAACATCACAAGAAGAACGATTAATTGCATTATTAAGGAAATATTCAAAGGCATTTGCTTGGGACTATACTGATATGCAAGGAATTCATCCTGACACGTGTACTCACTATATTTACACATATTATAGTGTCAAACTGTAAGGTAACCACAACAAGGGATGAACTTAATGATGAAAGAGATAGTTAAGGAAGAATTACAAAAATTATTATAGGTAGGATTTATCTACCCTATCTTAGATAGTCAATGGGTTTCTCCTTTAGTAGCGGTACCAAAGAAAAATGTAAAGTGGAGAATCTGTGTAGACTATAGGGAATTTAACAAAGCAACACTTAAATATCATTTTCCCTTACCATTCATTGATCAAGTCCTAGATTCACTAGTTGAAAAAAAAGGTTTTCTCCTTTTTATATGGATTTAGTGGCTATAATCAAATTAAAATAGTTTTAGAAAACCAGGAAAAAACTACATTTACATGTAATTGGGGTACATATGCATACAATGGGTTACCCTTTATATTATGTCATGCACCATCTACTTTTCAAAGAGCAGTTCTGACCATCTTTGCTGATTTAATACATGAATGTGTAGAAGTTTATATGAATGATTTCACTGTGTATGGAAATACTTTTGATGTTTGTTTAAAAAAATTGGAAAAGGTTCTACAAAGATGTATTGCAACAAATTTATCTCTCAGTAATGAAAAGTGTTTTATGATGCTAACTAAAAGGATAGTGTTGGGACATCATATTTCTTCTTTTGGAATAAAGGTAGATCCAACAAAAATTCAAATCATTGTAAATTTGTTACCACCAACAAATAAAAAAGAGGTAAGAAGTTTTCTAGGATATGTGGACTATTATTGAATATTTATTGAATTTTTTTGTAAAATGGCCTTGCCCTTATTTGAACTACTTACAAAGGACATAGTGTTTCAATGGAATATTGATTGTCAAAATGCATTTGAAAAACTCAAACAAAAATTGTCCACAATACCAATTCTCAGAGGACTAAATTGGTCATTACCATTTCACATATCTACAAATGCATCATATACAATAGTAGGGGCATCTTTAGGCCAAAAAGAGAATCAATTGAACTATGTTATCTATTTCATTAGCAAAAATTTAATTCCAACTGAGTTGAATTACACAGTTACTAGAAAAGAAATGCTAGTTTTAGTACATGTAATAAACAAATTCAGACATTACATAATAGGATATGAAGTGTTCATTCATACTAATCACTTAGCCATTAAGTATCTAATGAACAAACCAATTACCAGTGGCAAGATTACTAGATGGTTGTTATTAATGCAGGAATTTAACATTACTATATTGGATCGACTACGAAAAGAGAATCAAGTGGAAGACTTCCTTTCAAGACTTCATCCTCTTGGTTAGATTGTTCCAATTTTTGACAACTTTCTAGATGAACACTTATTTGCTATAGTAGTCAAAACTCCATGGTTTGCTGACATAGCTAATTATTTATCATCTGAAAAATTGCCTTCTCATTTCACAAATAAACAAAAAAAGGAACTAATTAAAGATAGTGCTAGATGTAGTTGGGTTAATGGAGACCTTTTCTATACTTGACCTAATTTATTAATTAGAAAATGTGTAAGAGAAATGAGATTTTATATATTTTAAAGGCATGTCATGATGAACCATGTGGTGGTCATTTTGCAGACAGAAGGACAACATGCAAAATATTGAATCTCGACTATTATTGGCAATCCATATTCAAAGATTCAAAGACTTATGTCAAGAAATGTGATAGCTTCCGAAGGATAGGAAAACCTATACATTCTGATGAAATGCCTTTGAAGACACAAGTACTTGTGGAGTCGTTTGAACAATGGGATCTTGACTTTGTGGGTCCTATTCATCCACCCTTTAATGGGAAAAAGTACATCTTAGTATGTACTAATTATGTAACAAAATGGGCGGAGGCAAAGACAATGACAAAGGCAATAGAAAATATAGTAGTATCTTTTCTCTTTGAAGAGATATTTGTTATATTTGGAGTACCAATACGATTTTCATAAACCAAGGAGCACAATTCACTTCAAATCTTGTTAGAGACCTTACAGAAAAGTATAAAATCAAGCACAAAAAATCAAATCCATATCACCCGCAGACAGATGGAAAAGTGGAATAAAAAGACAAAGTGCTTGAAATATAATGACAAAGACAGTAAAGGTGCACAGGAAGGACTTGCCAGAAAAATTGAATGAAACATTATGGGCCTATAGAATAACATGGAAGAACACTACTGGATTCAACACTTATCAGCTTGTCTATGGTAAATAAGTTCTTTTACCTATTGAATTTCAAATCCACACATATAGACTTGCAATTGAAATTGGATTGGACTTATCAGAGGCACAACAACAAAGGATCATGCAACTAAGTGAATTAGATAAAATCAGAAAAGAAGCTATAGAACATACATCATTGGTACAACAACAAAGAACAAAATGACATGACAGATTCATTAAAAATAAACCTTTTTATATAGGAGACTGGGCACTTATGTTTGATTCAAAGTACAGGGACTTCAAAGAAAAAATCACCACTCACTGGTTGGGGCCTTATGAGATTGAAGAAGTATATGATAGTGGATATGAAAATCAAGACAATAGATGAGGCAACAACATCATTTCTAGTCAATGGACACAGATTGAAAATCTACAACAAGCCTGTGAATAAAGAAGATTTCCTCAAGAAAATCTCAATAGAATAAGACATGGAAGTTTTTGAAAAGCACAATAATGTGCCTACCTTACTTTCATAATAAAAAAAAAAACAAAATAAAAAAAAAGATAAAAAATAATAAAGAGGTTTGGTCGTGAAAATCTAGATTTCTGGCACAATACAAACCTAAATTCATATTGGAAAACCAAGTTACTTGGCTAATATGAATTCCTTTTAAAAAAAATGTGTGTGCTTTAAATTCATTTTATGTTTAAGGTTGGCATTAAGCTAGGATATTCTATTTTCTGTAAAATAAATTCTCCAATTTCTAGACATGAGGACAAATCTCAGAATAAGCAAGGGGGAAGGCAGAAGAAAAGAAGTGCATTTGTTTTTGCCTTGTTAAAAAGATTAGCAACTCAACATACTGTTCAAACTCAATAGGGAAGCAACTCAAAATGCAAGATATTTTCACTTCAAAGCTATATGGGATCACCTCAATCAACAATTTCAGAAGGGACCTGCACATGAGGAAAGTTTACATCGCGAAGGGACCTGAAAATGAGACAAGCCTAATTCACAAAGGGACCTAAAGCTCAACATAAAAATATGTCAGAAGGGACCTGCATAACGAAGAATAACCAACCAAGGAAAGCTATGAAAAAAATCAGTTAATCTCAAATCAACTAAAGGAGTTATTGGAAAGTCACTTCTTTTCAAGCATCAACCAAGGAAAGTAATGGAAATACTGTAAGTAAATTTTTTAATGCTTTTTAATTTTGAAAGAAATTCTTGTAATTAAGAGACTAATTAAGACTTTGGTGCATGAGAGTGCAAACCCTTCATTCCCTACACATACATAAACCTTTTTCCTTTCATTCTCCGCACATTCATAAACCTTTTTTCTTTCATATACATAAACCTATTTCCCTACCATCCATGCAAATCAAAATTATTGGCTTACGATGAAAACTCAACATGATTAAAAAGGGACAAGTCTTTCCTGCAAAAAGATAGTCTTTTTCCGCAAAAAGTCACATAAAAAACATGGGTTAGTATCATAGAAAAAAATTCTCTATTGGGTCTTGAAATGGCCTTGAAATGGTTATTTGCAAGACATTTCAAGGATAAAACATCAAAAGAAACATATGGGGAATGCAAATGATGATTATCTTGCATCATGAAGAAAAAGTTGTACTTGTGCAATAAAAAACCTTACAACTAAAAAAAAATCAAGATAAAAGTACAGGGAAATAAGAAAAATAATTTCAAAATGACCATGAGATAGTCCCTATAATCATCAAAGAAGACAAAGGAATGTAATCCCGATGATTGGATAATAAGTATTTTTCAAATGATATGAATAAAACTTATTCTATGCAATCGACATGTACAAACCATAGAAAAATGATGATATCCTGTACATGCAACAAGGTAAGAGGGCAATCAATAAACGATATGAAAGGAAATAAGTCAAAATTTAAAAAAGAACTGAAGGGTGATAAGGAAAAAACCTTAATGTTAAGGCATGGTGAAACTATTCAATAAGCTAAAGTGCAGCTACAAGAATGACATTCAAATTTTAAGAGACAGATAGTGTGAAACATTCAAACATTCAGTATGCTCAACGTTCAACAAATTGAAGGCTTAGGCATCGAAGGCTCAAGCATAGAATTCTCAGAGAAAGAAACAAAGGCTCAGAAGTGAAGAAGCAGGCTTAGAGCTACAAATAAGAGGCAAGGTAAGAAACATAAACTCAGAGAATCAAAAATCGATTTTATAACTAGTCAAAGAAGAAATCGATTAAAGGAGTTAGCCGTGTAAATTTCTAGGGTGTACGAAGACTGCAATGTTGAGGAGATCTCAAAGAATTCGATGAATTGTGTTGAGATTTCATTGAATAGATATCTGTAACAGTATGTTGAAGTTTTCAAATTATAAATCTTGTGAATTGAGTTGATTTTCTCAGAGTTTGAGTTGTGTTAGGAGTAAGATAACATGTCAGTTAGTTGGGTTTAAATTGGCTGGCAGTGTAGACCCAAAATATGAGACTCCAGTTGCATGGTTGGCAATGTAAACCCCAAATATGAGACTCTAGTTGGATTGTTGGTAGCTTAGACCCCAAAACAGAGCTCGAGTGCATAATGGTGTTAGAAACTGAGTGGCATTTCAAAAACTGAGTTGTAATTGCCAGATATGGGCATAATAAGTAAATGAAATCCATGATTGCTAGAAGACTGTATATTGCATGATTTTTTTTCCAGAAGTCAATTTCTGAGGAGTTAAAACACAAAGCCTTATTCTTATGGGTATACAATAGTGATCAAAATTGGCATATTAGTTCATAAATTCAACATTTCAGTTCAATATCTATCCTTGTTTTTGTGGGTATACAACAATGGTCCAAATCAACATTCCAATTCATAATTTTTTTGGGTATATAGAAGGGAATCAATTGCAGAATCCTGGTAAGAAACACATCTGTGTTATTTCAATTTTTTTTTTCTTTAAATGGTCATCTATAGGAAAACATTTTTATTCTTTTTTGATATTCACACCACAAAATACAGTTTCTCTGTTATTTAAGACATAGATTGCAAGCAAAATTCTCCTCTTAACAGAGTCATTATTTTTCCATGATATTATTCACTGTTGAAGGATATTTGACATGGTACAGAGAATAGAAATAGAGTCACCAAAACTCCCAGATGGAACGCATAATAGAGCCCAAACGATTCCAAATTGAAAAATGGAATAGAGAGGCTATAAAGAAACTTTATCAAGCAAGGTTATTAGATTTTCTCATGCAATTTGATGGTTATAATGCTAAAGTGTTAGAGATGTTTATATCCAATTATGATAATAAAGAAACCACTGTAGGAGATATTACCATCCCAATCACATAGGAGTAATTTTCTCAAGCTACAAACTTACCAATGATAGGAGAACAATACCATAAGGGGCAACACTTCAAGGAAAAGGGATGGAATTATTTTCTGGAAAAGCCAAGGAAGGGTGTATTTGATAAATCAAAAGGAATTCCAAGGGATTGGTTTAAAGATCCATGGGATGAGTTGGTCCTCATCATTCAAAAGTATTTTACTTGGGATGGGAGGTATAGCATAGTGCATCTATACAATATCAAGCTTCTCCAGTACATAAAAGGTGATAATAAACTAAATGTCCCTTATTTCTTTTCCAAGAGTTTATTAAAAATGATTGAAGGGGTGAGAAGAAAAATAGAAAACAAAGAGGTCATTTATTACCACCAAGGGTTAATTAAGATCCTTATTAAGTATCAATTGAAAAACAAAGGAGAGACATGGGAAAACTTCTTGGATAAGAATCACTTTGTGGAACTTCAACAGGGACAAGAGTTAGTTGGAAATGAGGAAGCCCTTGAACAATTGCATCTTTCTAGAGATATTACGAATTCACCATTATACCTAAGAACCAGATCCAAGAAGAAGCAAGAAGGCATAAGCATTGAGAGAGAGAGAGATCTTTCATATCTTTTCCAAGGAAGTCAAGGAAAAAGGTGATAGAGGAGCCTTCTAAGGAAGACCAAGACATTGATGTAAAAATTTTGGAAGAATTGCCTCTTAATACACCTCAATAATCACATCATGAAATTATTGAAAAGCTAGAGAGGGAAGCACAAGAAAAAACTTAGGGAACCAGGAAAAAAATTCTTGGTGTGAAGATTCTTTGATTGAGGGATCATCATCCTACTCATCATATGCAAAGAAGATAAAATAGGTTTATGAAGAGGTTCATGGTGAACCATCAGAGAGTCACAAAGAAGAAAATGCAAAGAAGATCAAAGGGGTTTATGAAGAATTTCATGATGAAGAAAATGCCAAGAAGATGAAGGAATTAAACACAAAGCTCCAAGTAACTGAAATCACGGAGAGACATATAAAAAAGGAAAATGAAATTTACAAGAAGAAAAACAACAAGGTTGTTAAAGAGAACAAAAGGTTGAAGAATAAAATGAAGAAATTGGGAACAAAAAACATCCTCATTTCAAAACAAGCATACATGTGGCTAAAAGAGAAGAAACATTGGCAATACAAATATGAGAAGTAGAAGGTAAAAAGTGCAATCTACAAAGGAGAAGAAAAAGGGAAAGAAGGTATTGATATAATTTTACAAGCAACTCAAGTAGAGGCTTCTACATCAGGAAGAAGATCCACAGGCAGAATAACAGGGAGATCACCATGCAAAAGTAGGAGATTCAAAAGACATAGACAAGCATGAGGACATGCTTGTGGATCAACAAGGGGGAGATGTTAGCCCTCAGTTTTGACCCTTTTTGACCATACATATTCCACCTTTTTACCATCCCTTACCACCATATCATGTTGATATTTGTCATATTTTTGTCTCCTTTTTCATATTAAGGTAAAATAATTATGTCTTTTAATTTTTAGAATTTTTAGTAAAAATTGAGCATTAAAAATTATTTTTGGTAGAAACAGAATTTCCCGTAATGGCCCCATTGAAGTCGTATGTGTAGGACACTTGGGAAAAAACTAAAAGTAGATTCAAGAAGTACAGGAGCCGAGGATGAACAAACTCCTATTAACACACTCCAAATGAGTCAGAACAGGCCCGATCAGAGCTAGTCAAACTTGACCAGTCACTCAGAAAATCCCCTCATTTAGGGGCAGTTTTGTGATTTTGTGGAGTCTTCCCATATTTTGTGCAACAAAGGGATAGTTCGACCCTATTAGGTGGAATAAGACTCTTGTTGGTTGTTACATCCATTATAGTTTATTTTGTTACATTCTTAGCCTATTTAAGCACAAATACTAAGCAACTATGGACATATTATTATCATTGTGATTGTTATCTTTCTGAATATAGTTGATGACTTGCTTCATATTTCCAGTGGATCATTGTTGTGAATGGTGAATTTATGTAGTTTATTGTTTTAGAGTGTACTAGGCAAAGGTGGAGGGCCCCTATACTGAGCTATGTACACTATTTGGTGAATTAATGTGCATAATTTTGAATAAGTTAGCATTTTAATTTTTTGTATAATCTCTTGTGAATATTTTCTGTATAAACTTATTAGCATGTTATGACCATTCAGATTTTGGAATTGATCTCCTTTCAGTGACTAGTTTGAGTAAGGAAGGACAACATTGGTCTCCAAGTTGGAGCCTCTTCCTTGTGAACTAAGAATTGGACTGAAATCTCTATCTATGCATTCATCCTTTATTGCTTTCTTAAATCAGGTGTTATGCTTTATGTTGTATTTGGTTTTGTTGAAAAGGAAATCAAAAGGAAGGACAACCGGGATCTCTAAGACAAGAGCCTCTTCCTTGTTGACTATGATTAAAATAAAATCACTATTCACTCGTTCATGCTTATAGATAAGAATTTATATGCTTTCTTTATAATCAATATTTTATATTTGTAATATGCATTTCCATTATTTTCATCTAAACAACTACTTCCTACACTAGTTAAATCTAAGATCCATATATCTTGGTGTGCTTCTAAGTTTTCCAACCCAGATTGATATTAGAACAGATGCTCTAATTCAACTATATGAATTAGATAGATAAGTGCAATAAAGAATTCCATCATACATGAAAATCCACAATCATCTAGAGCAACTGGGATGAATTCTAGAAAAATGCTTCGGGAGTACACATTTAAAACAAGGATGTAGTAAGATATTAAGAATAATGGTTGGATAGGAGGAAAAAAATAACTTGAAAGAGCATACCACCAGAATCTCTGAAACTGATGAAAATATCTTGCACCGAGTTTTTATTTCAAATTAAAAGTTCACATACTCCAGGCCTACTTCGATATCAACCAACATTTTCTTCATGGTTTATCATGTACTTAAATACATTTACAAGATAATAATATCACATGAATAGATACAATGCATGATTCATCCATTCAGTGGATCGAAAAAACCAAGATCATGAACACATTGTTTTTGAAACAAAAGTAAATAAAGTTAGGCATAAAAAACTACAACAATTTTCCTTTTAGAAAAAGTATAAAGGACTATATTCTATCCAACTGAATCTATATAGATAATGATCCTATCTAGTAATATCCTTATCCACTAAGACCCTTCTCGATCATGATAATGTAGTTCCAAATTTCAGATAAAAGTAGAAACAACAAAGAGCAGCAGTTGTGCAGCGAAATTTTGGATATGTGGTTGCACCATGTCTTCCCGCCCCAAACCAAACAAAATAGTGACATCCAATCATATAAGTTTCTATGATATACCAAAAACATACAAAACTAAAAGAATGTATGCATAATTCTCATTCACAAACCGAATTCCAATAATTGCAGAATTCTGTCATCGGAAATTGCGAAAAGGGGTCTCCAAGTGACACTTGTAGCTCCCAAATGGTAACACTTGTATAAAAAATGAGATAATATATAAACTTGTATTTAAGAGAAACCTCTCTTAGTTTCTTCTAAGTATTCCCCAGATCCTCGGAAACGGTTCCCAAAAATCATGACTAAAACAGGAAATTACTTAGTCTGAAATATGGCTTTAAATATGCTTTTGAATATCTATATCTATGACACATGCGCAAAAATGTAAGGAGGTGATTGTTACTTGGTTTGTTCTTGATAAAAACCTATTTTATTTTTTCTAAATTCGGCTCCGTGCGGTTGAAAACATTGTATCAAAATTATGGTTAAAACATGGTATTCTGCGCAGTGAGTCCAAGTAGCCCTCCATGCTCTGTATGGTTGCACACCTCCTCTGGAAAAATGGATCAAATTGGTAGGCTTGAAATTTATGTGTGATGGTGTAGAACTCTTTAAGCGGTATCTCCAACTCTTGCAAACCTCCTAAATGGTTGATATCCACTTATGCAACGGTTGCACAATGACTAGGTTGGGTAGCACTTGTGCACAACAAATTTTCCATAGTGAGGACGAACTCAAGTTCTCATCAATTGCCAACTGGGAATCAATTTGTGGTTTCCTGTAGGGATGATATGTGCTCATATTAGGCAGATGCGTGTATAGTGGCATGAGAATAAGGCGACATAAAAATTTGAATTACCCCTTGTCATTTGTCTTGTAGCGCAACATTTGAATTCATTACTTTTAGCGCTCTTGACTTGATATGAGTATAAAGGTATGATGAATCATTAAATTTTTAGGGCTATGATGTTTATTAGGTATGGGGTTTGTGTATTATATATGAGGGTTGTACATGTGATGAGTATAGGGAAGTGGTAGTGGTGTTATGGGGATAGGTTTAGAAAAAAGGGGGAAAGGAAATGTAATGTGAATAACATGTAAATTAAATGTGAAAAGGGGATAGGATGTAGATGATATATGAAGGTATGTATAAAGGGAGGGAAATAGGGAAACATGGCGTAGATAGGAATAAGGGATAATAATTTAAAACATATTTAATGACCAAACCTCATGAACATTAGAATTTTAGTCTGACACAACTTCATTTCAGATGGTTCCGATCAATGAACGACTGCCACATAACCCCTTTTGACTTGACTATATAAACATGTGTGACCTCATGAATCCCACTGACTTGACACTCCTTCATGCTTTGGATGAAATCTCTATGGAATAAATTCATGTCAAACAATGATTTGGAGACTATGATAGCAACAATAGTCATAGGCTCAACTACTTCAAAAACTGAAAATCAATGGACAAGGAAAATACATTTGATGTAAAAAAACCTAAGACCCTAACATTGACTCCAATGGGGATGACAACCTCCTGGCAAGGTGTGAAGAACAGAAACTGCAGACTAGTAGCCTATGAAGACAATTGGGCAATGGAGTCAAACGTAAAAAGACTAAATCTCCACTGACTAACTAATTACAAAGTTGGAAACTTTAAAATAAATCAGAAATTTGACAACACATCACCAAAGTCTTAGGGCCTTCTCCTTGGGCTTCAAACATCGATGATGGTTGTCTACACTTGCTGAAAACATATATACACTCATGTGAAATGATCCCTCTAGTGTAGCCAATTAAGCAAATCACTGTCTGACTTATGCTTGTATTCATCTGCACCAAACATAAAGAAAAATCCAAAAAATGATGACTCAAAATTTCCATTGAACCTCTGCTCATGATCCATAAATTCCATAACTTTCTTTTGCTCTAATGACCGTGATAGACTAGCCATGGGATCTTGAAAAATATGAAAAGTCACTCTTTTGATGACTGCAACAAATCAACAAAAGGGTCTACAATAATCTGAATCATTACCTCATCTTGAAAGCTAGCAAAAAAAGAAGAAGCATTCCATTTGTTTCCAGTCGCTAGCTATTCTACATTTTCCAATGCAAGATCTTTGTTTGAATGAAAGAAAACAATATGTTCATTAGGCTTATCATTTGAATCGAGAAAAAGAATAACATGTTCTTGAAAATCTGCAATTGAGGTAGCCACCTTATCAACAACAAAAATGTCCACATCCATGGGGTCTAAAACAACCTGCTCTTCTTCATTAGTTTCTTGCAATTCTGGGTAGCTATCACTGTGACTGTTTTCGCTGCCTAAAATATTTATGCGTGCAATTCCATGGATCTTCTTTTCATGATTTTATTCATTGGATGTAAACTAAAACAAGGAATGGCATGAAGAATAAATTTCTTCCTCCACCTAAACATTATAGCCACTATCCTATACCATTTCCTCCTACTGTTGGAAAGGATTCTCATACTCTTGATCATGAAAATATGGACAAGACTGCTGCAAATTATCATCAAACTCAGAGGATGGAACATGACTGTCATCATTAAAATCTTATTGGGTTTCATTTTCATCCAAGAGATACCATTTCTTCTTGGAGAAGAAAAGGGTTCTCGTACAAATCCTCCAAGATCTCTTCATCCATGAACTCTTCATCACCATAAAAATTTTCCGTATTTTGAATGAAATCCTCAAAATGATTACAAAAATTCTCAACCAAAGATAAAGAAGGATGAGACATTTTGTATTCTTCAAAAAACGTTGAATTTAAATATTTAAGAGTATAAATACTAGTGAATGGCAAACCTTCATACCAAGATCTCACTTTTCCTTCCAGAGTAGCCATGAAAATCTTCATGAGACAATCTTGAGGACATTGAACCTTCAAATTGTGTGCATGCATGTGAAATTTGATATGATGTAAAGCAACATCATCACCATTCTCAACTTTTAACTTTGGCAAATATGATTTCCAATCTATACAAGGCATACGATTTGGAAATATAGGTATATGAGCATGATTCATAGGGGCATACCTGACAGATCTGAGATCCATCTCGAGCCAATAAAGTTGATTGTAAACACAAATTTCTGAATCTTGCTGCCAATGGAGTCTTTGGATCGGATTGAAATCTGATTTGGAGTTGCAAGGTGAATGGTTCAACCTTCCTATGTATGACTGTTTCCCACCATCAACATCCAAATCTTAAACTTTGAAGATATTTCCTAGATAAGATAAAACCTTTTGTTCCTTGGCAACGTTGCCACTATGTTAGCACTCCGTACATTTCTCTAGGCTGAAGAGAGAAATCCCAGAGGTAACCACAAACCTCTTTAGGTTAGAAACTAGTCCTTTCTAACTGGAGGGGGTTCCCTCACTTAAAGTCTAAAGATAAAGAACACTGAAGCTCACAGACTTGCAGAGACTAGGTCTGGAAAAGGACACTTAAGATTTAATAAAAAAATGCTGGGATGTCTTGGAAAAGGAAGAGCCATTGGGGTATGAAACCAGTGACATAGCTCAAAATTTTAACTTAACACATTAGCACATATATTATCCAACTATAGAAATAGAGGCATGATAGGTACGCCTTTCAAGTCGATATCGATTTTAGTATATTGGAAAAATAGAGAAACACATGACTATATCTAGTCGAATGCAACATAGCACATTAGAAATATGTTACTGAATTTTCTGACTAAATATTTAGAAGAATAATGATGACAAAGCAATAAATAATTGCATCATACGTGAAAATCCACAATCATCTAGAGCATCCAGGATGAATTCTAGAAAACTGCTTCAGGAGTACACATTTAAAACAAGGATGCAGTAAGATATTAAGAATAATGGTTGCACTGGAGAAAAACAATAACTTCAAACAACATACCATAAGAATCTCTGAAACTGGTGACAAAACCTTGCACTAAGTTTTTATTTCAAATTAACAATTCACATACACCAGGCCTACTTCGATCCCAACGAACCAACCTTTTCTTCATGGTTTCTCATGTACATAATGACATTTACAACATAAAAATATCACATGACCAGATACAATGTATGATTCATCCATTCAGTGGATTGAAAAAACCAAGATCGTGAACGTACTATTTTTCAAACAAAAGTAAATTAAAACTAGGCATAAAAATCTGCAACATTTTTCCTTTTAGAAAAAGTATAAAGCACTATATTCTATCCAACTGACTCTATCTAGATAATATAATTATCCACTAAGTTCCTTCTTGATCATGATAATGTAGTTTTAGATTTCATATAAAAGTAGAAACAACAAAGAGCTTGTGTTAGGCAGTGGTTGTGCAGCAAAATTTTGAATCTATGGTTGCACCATGTCTTCCCGCCCTAAACCAAAAAAAATAATGATATCCAATCATCTAATATTTGGTGATATACCAACAACATACAAAACTGGTAGAATGTATGCATAATTCTCCTCATTCACAAACCGAATTCCAAAAATTGCAGAACTCTGACAGCAAAAATTGCGAAAAGGGTCTCCAAGCGACACCTGTAGCTCCCAAAAAGTAACACCTGTGTAAAAAACGAGCTATTTTTTTGTATATGAACTTGTGTTGGAGAGAAACCTCTCTTAGTTTCTTCAAATTCTTCCCCATCTCCTCAGAAACAGTTCCCTAGAATCATGACTAAATCAAGAAATTACACAGTTCAAAAAATAAGCTTTAAAAATGCATTCGAATATCTCAATCTATGACACCTGCGAAAAACTTGGAGGTTATTGTTATTTGGCATGTTCTTGAGAAAAAACTCTTTTTGGTTTTTAAAAATATTCTCCATGTGGTCAGAGACATCATTTCAAAATGATGACTAAAACAGGGTATTTTGCGCAATAGTTGCGCAATGAGTCCAAGTAGCCCTCCACGCTCTGTATGGTTACACACCTCGTCTGTAAAAGTGGATCAAATGGGTAGGCTTGAAATGTCTTTGTGATGGTTTATAAATATTTAAGTATGCTCTCCAACTCTTGCAAACCTCCTAAATGGTTGATAACCACTTGTGGAGCAGTTGCTCAACGACCAGGTTGGGTAGGACGTGCGCAACAAATTTTCCACAGGGAGGACAAACATAATTTCTCATCAATTTCCAGTTGGGAATCGATCTGTGGTCTCTTGCTGGGATACTATTTACTCGGATGAAGCTTAGTTTTCATGAGTGTACAATGGCATGAGAACAAGGCAACATAAAAATTTGAATTACCCCTTGTCTTTTGTCTTGTAGCGCAACATTTGAATTGATTACTTTTAGCGCTTTTGACTTGATATGAGTATAAATGTATGGGGAATCGTTAAAGTTTTAGGGATTTCATGTTTCTTAGGTATGGGGGTTGTGTATTATGTATGAGGGTTGTACATGTGATGAGTATAGGGAAGTGGTAGTGGTGTGATGGGGATAGGTTTAGAATGAAGGGTGGAGGAAAGGAAATGTAATGTTAATAAGATGTAAATGATATGTGAAAAAGGGATATGATGTAGACGATATATGAAGGTACGTATAAATAGAAATGGGGAAATAGGGTAGGAAATAGGGAAACATGGGGTAGATAGGAATAAGGGATAAGAATATAAAACATATTTAATGACCAAACCTCATGACCATCAAAACTTTAGACTAACACAACTTCATTTCGAATGGTTCTGATTGGAGAACGACTCACAAATAACCCCTTTTGACTTGACTGTATAAACATGTGTGACCTCATGAATACCGACTTGACACTCTTTCGTGCTTTGTATGAAATATCTATGGAATAAATTCAAGGATGTCAGACATTGATATGGAGACTATGACATCAAAAGTAGTCATAGGCTCAACTACTTGAAAAACTGAAAATCATTGGACAAGGAAAATACATTTGACGTAAAAAAACCTAAGACCCTAACATAGGCTCCAATGGAGATGGAAGCCTCCTAGCGAGGTGCCAAGAATAGAAACTGCAGACTAGTAGCATATTAAGATCGTTGGGAAATGGAGTAAATGTAAAAATACTAAAACTCGATTAGCTAACTGATTATAAAGCTGAAAACTTTAAAATAAATAAGAAATTTGACATCACATCAACAAAGTCCTAGGGCCTTCTCCTCGGTCTTCAAACATTGATGATGGTTGTTTACACCTGCTGAAAACATATATACACTCATGCGAAATGATCCCTCCAGTGTAGCCAATCAAGAAAATCACTGTCTGACTTATGCTTGTATTCATCTGCACCAAACATAAAGAAAAGTCCAAAAAATAATGACTCAAACTTTCCACTGAATCTCTACTCATGATCCATAAATTCCACAACTTTCTTTTGCTCTAATGACCATGATAGACTAGCCATGGGATCTTGAAAACATGAAAAGTCACCTCTTTTGATGACTATAGAAAATAAAAAAAAGTACTTCAATAATATGAAGCATTACCTCATCTTGAAAGCCAACAAAAAAACAAGCACTCCCTTTGTTTTTAGCCGCTAGCTGTTCTACATTTTCCAATGCAAGATCTTTGTCAGAATGAAAGAAAACAATATGCTCATTACGCTTATCATTTGCATCAGGAAAAATAATAACATGTACTGAAAATATGCAATTGAGGCAACCACCTTATCATCAACAAAAATTTCCACATCCACGGGGTCTAAAACAACCTGCTCTTCTTCATTAGTTTCTTGCAATTCTGGGTAGCTATCATCGTGAATGTTTTCGCTACCTAAAATATTTATGCGTGCAATTTCATGGATCTACTTTTCATGTTTTTCTTCATTGGCTGCAAACTAAGACAAGGAATGGCATGAAGAATAAATTTTTTCCTCCACCTGAACATTATAGCAACTATCCTCTACCATTTCCTCCTATTGTTGAAAAGGATTCTCATACTCTTGATCATGAAAATATGGACAAGATTGTTGCAAATTATCTTCAGACTCATAGGATGGAACATGACTGTCATCATTAAAATCCTATTGGGTTTCATTTTCATCCAAGAGAGAGGCTACCGTTTCTTCTTGGTGATGAAAAGGGTTCTCGTACAAAGCCTCATGGAACTATTCATCCATGAACTCTTCATCGCCATAAGAATTTTCCATATTTTGAAAGAAATCCTCAAAATGATTACAACGATTCGCAACCAAAGACAAAGAAGTTTGAAACTCTTTGTATTCTTCAAAAAATGTTGAATGAAAATATTTAAGAGAATAAATACTAGCAAATGGAAAATCTTCATACCAAGATCTCGCTTTTCCTTCCAGAGTAGCCATGAACATCTTCATGAGACAATTTTCAGGAAATTGAACCCTCAGTTTGTGTGCATGCATGTGAAATTTGATAAGATGTAAAGCAACATCATCACCATTCTCATCTTTTAACTTTGGCAAATATGATTGCCAATCTATACAAGGCATACGATTTGGAAAGCCAGCTATATGAGCATGATTCATAGGGGCAAACCTAACATATCTGAGATCCATCTCGAGCCAATAGAGTTGTTAGTAAACCCAAATTTTTGAATATTGCTGCTAATGGAGTCTATGGATCAGATTGAAATCTGATATGGAGTCACCAGTTGAATGATTCAACCTTCCTATGTCTAATTGCTGTCCACCATCAACATCCAAATCTAAAACTTTGAAAGTATTTCCCGGAGAAGATAAAACCATTTGTTCCTCGACAATGGGTCCACTATGTTAACACTTTGTAAACTTCTCCAGGCTAAAGAGAGAAATCCTAGAGGTAACCACAAACCTCTTTGGGTTAGAAACTATTCCTTTCTAACTGGAGGGGGCTCCCTCATTTAAAGTCTAATGATAAAGAACACTGAAGCTCATAGGCTTGCAGAGGCTAGGTCTGGAAATTGACACTTAAGATTTAATAAAAATTGTTGGGACATTTCGGAAAAGGAAGGGCCATTGGGTTATGAAACATGTGACATAGTTCAATTTTTTAACTTAACACATCAATGCATATATTAGCCAACTATAGAAACAGTTTCATGGTAGCTACACCTTTCAAGTCGATATTGATTTTAGTATAGTGGAAAAATAGAGAAACACATGACTATATCCAATCAAATGCAAAAGAGCACATCAGAATTTTGTTATAGAATTTTCTGACTAAATATTTAGAAGAATAATGATGATAGAGCAATAAAGAATTCCATCATACATGAAAATCCACAATCATCTAGAGCATCTAGGATGAATTCTAGAAAACTGCTTCAGGAGTACACATTTAAAACAAGGTTGTAGTAAGATATTAAGAATACCGGTTGGACAGGAGAAAAACAATAACTTGAAAGAGCATACCACAAGAATCTCTGAAACTGATGACAAAACCTTGCAGTGAGTTTTTATTTCAAATTAACAGTTCAAATACACCAGGCCTACTTTGATCCCAACCAACCTTTTCTTCATGGTTTCTCATGTACTTAAATACATTTACAACATAATAATATCACATAACTAGATACAATGTATGATTCATGCATTCAGTGGATCGAAAAAACCAAGATCATGAACATATTGTTTTTAAAACAAAAGTAAATAAAGCTAGGCATTAGAAACTGCAACATTTTTCCTTTTAGAAAAAGTATAAAGCACTATATTCTATCCAACTGACTCTATCTAGATAATGACCCTGTCTAGGTAATATCCTTATCCACTAATATCCTTGTTGATCATGATAATGTAGTTCCATATTTTAGATAAAAGTAGAAACAACAAAGAGCTTGTGTTGCGCAATGGTTGTGCAACATAATTTTGAATGTGTGGTTGCACCATGTCTTCTCGACCCAAACTAGACAAAATAGTGACATCCAATCATCTAAGGTTTTATGATGTACGAGAAACATCAAAAACTACAAGAATGTATGCACAATTCTTCTCATTCACAAATCGAATTCCAAAAATTACAGAATTCTATCAGCAGAAATTGCGAAAAAGGGTCTCCAAGCGACACTTGTAGCTCTCAAATGGTAACACTTGTGTAAAAACTGAGATGGGTTTTTGTATGTGAACTTGTATTCGAGAGAAACCTCTTTTAGTTTCTTCAAATTCTTCCCCATATCCTCGGAAATAGTTCCCCAAAGTCATGAATAAAACAATAAATTACAGAGTCTGAAAATAGACTTTAAATATGCATTCGAATATCTAGATCTATGACACCTATGCAAAAACTGAAGGAGGTTATTGTTATCTGGAAAAAACTATTTTTTTTTTTTTTTAAATTTGGTTCCATGTTTTCGGAAACATCATTTCAAAGTGATGGCTAAAACATGGTATTTTGCGCAACTGTTGCGCAGGGAGTCTAAATAGCCCTCCATGCTCTGTATGGTTGCACACCTCCTTTGGAAAAATGGATCAAATGGGTATGCTTGAAATATATGTGTGATGGTGTAGAAATATTTAAGTAGGATCTCCAACTCTTGCAAACCTCCTAAATGGTTGATACCCACTTGCATAACGACCAGGTTGGGTAGCACTTGTGCGTAATAGATTTTCCATAATGAGGATGAACTCAATTTCTCATCAACTATTAGCTGGGAATCAATCTGTGGTCTCCTGTAGGGATGTTATGTGCTTGTATTAGGTAGAGTTTGCATGAGTTTATAATGGCATGAGAATAAGGCAACATAAAAATTTGAATTACCCCTTGTCCTTTGTCTTGTAGTGCAACATTTGAATTGATTACTTTTGGCGCTCTTAACTTGATATGAGCATAAAGGTATGGGGAATCATTAAAGTTTTAGGGGTACGATATTTCTTAGGTATGGGGTTTGTGTATTATGTATGAGAGTTGTACATGTGATGAGTATAGGGAAGTGGTAGTGGTGTTATGGGGATAGGTTTAGAGCAAATGCGGGGAAAGGAAATGTAATGTCAATAAGATGTAAATGATATTTGAAAAGGGGATAGGATGTAGATGATATATGAAAGTATGTATAAAGGGAAATGGGGAAATATGGTAGGAAATAGGGAAACATGGGGTATATAGGAATAGGGGATAAGAATTTAAAACATATTTAATGACCAAACCTTATGAACATTAGAACTTTAGAATGAAACAACTTCATTTTGGATGGTTTTGATCGATGAACGACTGATACATAACCCCTTTTGACTTGACTATATAAACATGTGCGACCTCATGAATCCCAACGACTTGATACTCCTTCGTGCTTTGGATGAACTCTTTATGGAATAAATTCAAGGATGTCAGACAATGATCTGGAGACTATGATAGTGTTGTAGCGGCTACAACCACCCTCCAAAATTTTTCCTTAGCCTCATTTTGGAGCCTCCCTTCCAACCTTCACAACAACTTGCCTTACTTCATCAAGTCCTCAAGCTTCTGTGTCTTTCCTGCACAAAGGTAGCCTGTCAATCACAGTTTGATCCTTTTCCTTCACAGACTTCTCACCTAGACTTGGTCCAGCTACAGGCTGAGTAGCTTACCCTTGAAAATTGCACATTTCTGGAGGGAAACCAACCTTCCCTCCAATAATTGCGCAATGCTCTCTGATAATATTTTGAGCTCCAGGATTGCGCAATCTTGCAAGCCAATCCTCCCAGTAGGATTTCTGCAAATTTTCCTAGCAGTAGGCTTATCAGCCCAGGATCTACACAAATCTGGGCAACAGTCATATGCTTTGCCCAAAAATTGCACAAACCCCCTGGGAAGTTAGCTCAGCTCCCAGCCAAAAATGCACATTTTTCTCCAGCAGTTAAGCAGTCTCTTGCATGTGCAACTAAGTTGACTGGTTCCCTCCGAGACTAAGCAAAACAGACTTGCATGAATAGGCTGTTTCTCCCAAGGTAGCATGTAAAGGCATCCCTTGTTTCAGGGATCCATGTTTAGCAGTTGGAGGTTACATGCAAGGATCAATTCTGAAACCTCCCACCAAGTGTCGCTTCCCTTAGATTCGTGGCATGCACGTCACAACCTTGATGTTATCAAAACTCATCAATCGGATGATGCAAAGCTCATTCCTCACATCAACCTTTCATCTTTGACATCCCACATCACTTCTAGGAGTAGTCGACACATTTAACTCAGCTGTTTTGGGGTAAGCTCGCTTCCCGTGCCTTGTGCTGCATTTCTGTCACTTTTTGTGTTTTCACTTGTGGGAGTACTATTTGCTTGATTTCTTTGAACGCTTAGTGTCATTTACATGTATGCTAGCTTGTCCTAGCTCTATTTCAATTTTCGTTGCTACCTCACTACTATCGCATGCATGAAACTGTTTTGGACAGACGTTCGCTCAACCGATGAACTACCTCACCCACATGCATGTTGATCTGTTTTATGAATCTTTCAGTCATGTTTTTCATGCACTGTTAATCACTTATGCTATCACTTAGTGTCGCCATGCATTCATTGACTTACTTGCTTTCAGTTGCCCATTGGTGAGTCGAGCCAACCTTGGACCGGGCTCTGCCTTCACCAAGGCTGCATTGCGTAATCTGGGAAAGGAAGGCTCACCTTCCTCTCCAGATTTGCACATTCCTACCCAACACTGGCCTCTAGGACTGTTTTGCACATTTCTAGAGGATAGTGGCTCCTTGGCCCAAGAAATTGTTCAAATCTGTCCCTAGGGCAGCAGTCCTTCCCAGCTAGAATTGCACAATCCCAACATTCAGTAGCCAGACTGGACTTTGCATTGCACAGTTCCAACAGTCAATCAGTCTCCTAGCAGCCCAGACTATGCCTTAAGCAGTCTTGGCAATCGGTCTCCTGACCTCCCGACCAAAATTATGCAACCTTCGTGATCATGCACCCAGGTATGTTGCAAGTTAGTTCTCATGTTCATTTTGGTTTTCAACTGACAGATCTCTTGCGTGAGTATTTCCATGTCTTCATGTATCCCAGGTGTTCATCTGTCTCTCAGTAGTACAGGTACAATGGTTTCTAGAGAGCAGAGACGAAGACACCGTTCAGAGCACACTTGTGGATGCAGTCGATCAAGTGTCCATGGACTTGCCTACCCGCGAAGACATCAAGTTTTTCATAGACAAGGACATCAAGCAACATCATGAACATCAACTGAAGGAAACATACCGAATGCAGCGAACGCAGTGAATGTAGTGAATCCAAGAAGAAGGTTGTTCACAACACAGAGGCGGAACACAGTTGTAGGATCAAGAAGATCCATTTATAATGAAAGAAACTTTGGAGACTCGGGTTATGAAGTGATGGCATGACATGAAGATCGCACGAAGGCAGAAGATGGAACAAAGAAGGAGTTGCATGTGTTGAAGTAGCAACTCAGGAAGAACGTGAAGTTGCACAGACATACAAATGAGTTGCAACAGGAACAGGAACAACAGTGGGGACAACATGCACTCACAGAGGAAACTGCGCCCTTACAAGTAGGATCCATCCCAACAATTGGCACAAAGAAGACATGGTGAGCAATGTTGTTGATCACATGCAAGGGATTCAACAACATGCATATCATTGAGTGCACACATGCAATCGAACCCATTCAACACACTCACCAAGGTGAAGACAAGAAGCAAGTCCAACTGAGGCTGAACATGCACTTCGGCAAGTTGATGCGCATTACCACCAACACACACTTGAAGATCAACATGGGTACTATGACTCAGTGTGTTGCTGGTTCAAACGTACCCAAGAAGAATATGCGCATGTTAGCAGACGAGTTGGATGAAGGGGCCAAACCAATGTACCGGTTCCAATGGAGGCAAGAGTTTGCTTAAGTAAGATGTCTCCATGAGGTACATGCACACCATCATGGACAACCAAGCTTGGCATCAAATCACCAACTTCACCATCACAAGCATGTCAAAGAGTTGGTCTCACCACATGTTGGGCTGTGCAACAAGTATAAATTTACCCTTGATTACACTATCTTTTTCCTCCTTTTTATGCATTTGTGCCATGATGTAATACGGTTTGGATAAGATTTCGATAGAAAATGAATGAAACTGCTTTTGATGCGATTTGAATGACAAAACTAACTTTCGTTGTTTATTATGCAGAAATTGGTGAAGGGAACAACTGTTGTTCAAACTATTAAACAACAAAGGCTAAACAGAGGAGACACCGCGTGTCTTGTGCGGTCAAATCGAGAAGCAAATCAGGAGGATCATCGCAATATAGAAAGACTATCTGATAATAGCATTTAGTTGCGAATTCCTCAGGATCAATCACATTATCTCTTTTCCTCTTTGACTATAAGAAGGGAAAGACGAATAGAATAAAAAAGAGAACTTTTTTGCCTTTTTACTTCAGTTGTAATTTTAATATACAGAGCGTTATTCTGAAAGACATTGTGCTGTAATGACAATTGGATTTGATGAATAATATATAATTTGCGTTGCTATTCATTTACAAGATTCTGAAGTAATCAAGCAGTAATAACTAGTGGCTTGGGCCTAGTCACTAATGGATTGCACAACTGTTCCTTGTTTTATAGTCTACCTTTCTGTAGTTTAATTACTCTATTTTATAGTTTTATGATTGATTCACTTTCACTAGTGTTGAGTTTGTGTGTTCATTGCATTGGTTCTTATTTCTGTTGATTGTTTCATTTATTTAATGTCGTGGATTGAGTTGATTAAGAATCATTTCTTGTTAATTGAATGCTAGATTTTTATTGATTATATCAGATGTATTTCTTTAATGTAGAAGCCTAGATTTAGCTAAAAGAGCTCTGTTATCACTACGGTGCACTTGGTTGATGTAATTGCAGCTAGAACTTTCAGTTAAGATTGGATTGTGATCTCACTTAAGATTGAGTTTTGATGTTTGAATAAGTTAATTTCCTTGAAGTTACAAATTGGTAGTTTATGGTTTGATCTGTTTACTCTTGTATTGAAATCAATAAGTTATTTTAAAGCAGTACTCTGTAGATTCAATGATTTACATCACTTACACATATTGTGTACACTCTTGAAACAAAAAGACTTACGCTTTATCCAGGTTGATAATTAATGTGAGACATTTAAGAGTTCTAAAAGACACCTTATTTGCACCCAACATTTTGGCATCTTGTTTGTTATAAATAGAGAAGATTATAACCAGGAAGGGTGGAACCATCATGGTATTTAAGATGATCAATCAGTATCATGTACAACAGAAAATGATACAATAAAGTAGTATATAAATAATTGTGTCCCTTTTCTTGAAAAGAATCTATAATCAAGAAGTTGTCCTGTTAAAGATCATAATGTTAATGGTATTAACTCCTTTCAATAGAATCCATAAATTCTTTGTCCTCATAATAGTAGTGTACTTCATGCCATGAAAATAGAACAAATGAAAAACAAAAGAAAAATGGGGCTGAGATAAGCAAAGATCAATCACTCAAAAGAAAAATTTTGCTATTCAATTGGATTGGATTGCGGCTGTACAAAACATTGAACAACAGTTGTTCAATTAAATGAACAACAAAACAACGCAAAAGAAAAAAAAGGTGTTGTTCAATAGATTGAACAACATATGTTCAATAGATTGAACAACTGCTGTTCAATAGATTGAATAACACTTTCTTTCTTTTCAATTGTTTTTCTGTTCAAACTATTGAACAACTGTTGTTCGTTAAATTGAACAACTCCTGTTCAATCTATTGAACATCACTTTTTTCTTTTTGTGTGGTTTTGCTGTTCGTTTAATTGAATAGCTGCTGTTCAATCTATTGAACATTACATTTTTTCTTTTGCGTTGTTTTGTTGTTCATTTAATTGAACAACTGCTGTTCAATTTTTTGAACAGCCACGGTCCAATCAAATTGAAAAACAAAATTTTTCTTTTGAGTGATTGCTCTTCACTTATCTCAACCCCATTTTTCTTTTCTTTTTCATTTTTTTTTCTTTTCATGGCATGAAGTACACTACTTTTATGAGGACAAAAAATTTATGGATTCTATTGAAAGGAGTTAATACCATTAACATTATGATCTTTAACATGACAACTTCTTGATGATAGATTCTTTTCAAGAAAAGGGACACAATTATTTATATACTACTTTACTATATCGTTTTCTGCTGTACATGATACTGATTGATCATCTAAAATACCATGCTGGTTCCACCCTTCCTGGTTATAATATTCTCTGTCTATAACAAATAAGACTATGGGTATACTTTTCTATTGACATGTTCAACTTCTTCCACCATCCCTGCTCTTAAGGAGTATTGAGCCTCCGCTCTATTTATCACAAAAATGTGTAAGAACAACAAAATTTTGTCTTCAAATGGAGGATAGGGGTCTCATTACAAGCCAACCTACCATGTTCATAAGGTTATAGCAAAGTGACATTCCCATCAGGGTTATGATCCATTGGATAGCTAAAATATCCTTGGAATATGAGGTCTCATCACGAACCGGCCTGATCACTTTTGCTACATCCCAGTGAATGGAAGTGTGGTTATCTGGTTACCACACTAGCACACGGATCTATTCTGTAGAACAACAGTGGAAATCTCCATTTATAAATTGAGGATCCTGGCTCATATGGGTTAAAAAAGCAACCCTGCCGAGGCTATGGATGCCTATTGGCAACAGAGTCTCTGCTTATGGTATTGAAGTTATATCTTATCGTCAATTACTATTATAATACCCTCTTCTTATTCTTTGCTTTTATCAGAGAAATTATTTCCTTAATGTTCCCTTGTTTAGAACCTTTATTCATGAGATAATGTCTTTCGATCAATCGTATTGTTCTCCGCTAGAATACCATCAGTAGAGTACCTTTTTGGCATATTGCTATCCTTTTCTTTTTCGCATAACTTATCATCAACCTAAAGCATCCTATCTCTTACTCATAATTATCGTTACATACTCCATTCTCATTATAACCATACCTCTTGCCGTCCTATCATTGATATACATACTCTGCTTCATTTACTGTCGTACTATTCATTCCCTTGCCTTGTCGTCAGAACAACACTTTCCCTGTCTACTTGGTCGTAGGCGACCTCTCTTTTAAGGAGGGGGAAGGATTTCCATTATGCCTTTGCATGCGCTATATTTATTCCGCTTATTCGAATTGATATGTTGCTGTGATATCCCATGATCAAATGACATGTGGCAGTATGATAATCCTTGAATTAATATTATTAATTCTCATGGAAATTTCGCTTAAAATCATGGAATTTAGTTGTTACATCTACTTGCTGTTCTATTTCACCAAAGTAATTGTTGTTCTCTGTTGTTTCTTTTCTGTTGTGTTAATCATTGAAATTATAAGATGAATATTGGAAGAATTCGAGCATTATGGGTGGAAAATCAGTTCGCCGAGAACCCTTAGTGTTGGAGATTTCTGACAGAGCCAGGGAAATTCTAGAGCATGTAGGATGGATATCATATTTCACCAGACTTCAGGCCCCCAACGAAGAAATCACTTAGTTTTTACGACACTTACAGAATGGACAGTCCACAGTAAAAGGCATAAGAGTAACAGTATCAGAGGCTGTGATAGCTGAAGTTTCCGGACTGTTTATAGAAGGAGAAGTATGGCCTAAAAATCACATAATGTTGCATGACGCGATGGAGATTTTTAGAGACGCAAACGAGGAATTAACACGAAAAGGCAAGGGCATTCGACCATCCTCTCTGGGAGAACCATGGCGCGAATGGGCAAGTGTCGTCCAGAAGTGCATCACCTGTGATGGTCGTCGGGATGTGGTAAAACCACAACAACTTAAACTCTTAGCTATTTTAAAATAGAAGCTCACCGTCAATTTACCATTTTTCTTGAATTCATTATTGCATGACACAACATATAGAATAAGATGGGCTAGACATCCTAAGACTATAGTTAGTCATCATGATTTGATCAGATTGATTATTAGTCACAGTCTGGCCTAACAAAATTTAATTTGGGATAATTTTATAGCACCACTAGAGATAGGGACAAACCTTGTAGTCCAAACCCCTGCAACCGTGGAAATTGAACAGCAGAAACCTGTTCCAAAGAGGAAACGAACTTCTCATACAACAACAGGACCCCATAAGTGCAGGCATTTAGCAAGGCTAAACCCAGTTCAAAGGACTTTTGTAGATCCTCAGGGTAGCGCCGAATGACCGACAGAACCAACAAGTCCAATTACTGTACAAGACTCTGAACCAGAACTAGAGGAAGAAGGTAATTCTGAAGCAGAACCAGGGGAAGAACCAAATTCTGAACAAGAACAGGAGGAGGAACCCAACTCTGAACCAAAACAAGAGAAGGAGCCCTGTTCCGAACTAGAACAGTTCTAAACCAGAACAGGAGGAAGATCCTAAATCTGAATCAAAACCCAAGGAAGAATGAAATTCTGACCCAGAATAAGGGGAAACACAACATTCTTTTCAAAATGATGAGAACTGGAGAATGAAGCAGGGTCTCCTCAAACACCACCTATGAGCCCCCAAAATAATTTCTTGCAAGACTTTGAGGAAGGGATGGCCTAGGTTCTTGCAAATTTGAATGCATATATGCAACCTAGAGGGTCACTTGACCAAAATCTGGACAAAGCTCAATCCTCAGAAGATTCTGGTCACACAGAAATTTTGCCTTCCTCAGAAGCTATACATCGGGAAGAGGAAATGGACACAGAAGTAATGCATGAATCTAATAACCAGTGAGGTGACACGGTTATATTGGAACATAGCCAAGACAAGCACCAGGAACCCTTAGATACATAGGGTATTAATAAACCTATTTTTATAAAGGATGCTCCTCTGAAGAAGCAAGTAGACGAAACAAAGTTAAGGAAGTCGAGAAAGAAATACATAAAGCTCCAAAAGACGGTTAAGAGGGTATGTTAGAAATTGAAAGAGACTGCAAATAAGGAAGCTTAGAACACTACCACTGAGTTAGTCACTACCGCCACACAAACATAAATATGTGAAGGTGGGGCGATAGGAACCCAGACTGAACTTATTTCTACTCAGAAAGTGGTCACACAAACAAGCTTTCACATAGAGTTGACAGATAAGTCTACTTAGACCAAGAGTCTACCCTCTCACAATAAAATCACCCAGACAGAAGAAATAATCAGTAATGCTCCATCATGCAATGATCATATTCTTTAAGAGTTACAAGAGAAGTTGGCACAAGCCCAACTTGCTTTAGAGTAATGTTAGATGGAGATAGTTCCTCTGCAAAGGTATCAGGAGTTGCAGAAGCAATGCAGAGAATTGACCATAACTGAGAATGAAACTTTTGATAAGTTTAGGGAGGAGGAAGAAAAGCAGAGGAAAATGAAAGCCAAGCTAGATAAGGTTGTGGGCCAGGTCGATGCTATTTTATCTTTATACTCTGATGTCTTATCTTGCAGGTCTCTTGCCACAAATTATGCTCTGTTTTTATTAGAAAGATATTTGATGTTCAATATTAAAGCTGTTAAGGCTGGCAAGTCAGTTGAATTAAAGACAATTGGCGAATTTATAAATTTCTGTAAGGAGCATGGGATCAAAGTCCAATGTCTCCTCTGCGAATTTTATTTGCAGAATTTTTTATTAGAAGGGGAGTTGGATAATAATCCTAGCCCTTTTGTTGAGGATATTCAGTTCTAGGCCTTTATTTCTTTTGCAATAAACCAACTCAAGTGGTCTAAGGCTTATAACGCCTTTCAAAGAAAAGAACATAGACTGGATTTGTGGGTAAGGAGTGACCCTACACACCCCTTGCAACTTTTTATTAAACACAAAAGGCTCATAACATAGGAGGGTGTAACTAAGATTCTGGGGCCTATACATAAAGAAATCATGCAAATGGGAAGGGAATATTTCTTATCCATTCAAGAAAGATCTTTGATCGCATCTAAGCAGAGATGGACAGTCTCAACCAATAGCGTCAAGAACAGAGAACCATTTAATTACAAGAATTTTAAAGCTGCCGCAGGCTGTTTTGTCACTTGCAGCAATATTATCTTGAGGGAAGGATCATATTGGCTGGGTTGTCGATTTAGGAGTCCTATTATTTGGTACGCACCTGAAGGATACCGTTTTGATTATGAGTTGACTGAAGGTCATGAAGGGACAACTTTTGCAGATTTAATACAAAAGCACGATTTTAGGTTAGATAAAGAAAAAGTATTTCTTGCTTACTCTTTAACTGCATTACATAATAACTATTTATGTTCACGGGGACGTGAAACAAAGTAAGTAGGGGAGAATGTTGGGCCGTGAAATAGGTATAAATTTACCCTTGATTACACTATCTTTTTCCTCCTTTTTATGCATTTGTGCCATGACATAATGAGGTTTTGATAGAAAATGAATGAAACTTATTTTGATGTGATTTGACTGACAAAACTAACTTTCGTTGTTTATTATGCAGAAATTGGCGAAGGGAACAATTGTTGTTCAAGCTATTGAAAAACAAAGGCTAAATAGAGGAAACAAGGCGCGTCTTGTGCGGTCAAATCGAGAAGTAAATAAGGATGATCAACACAAGATAGAAAGACTGTCTGATAATAGCATTTAGTTGCGAATTCCTCAGGATCTCTTGATCCCGAGGAATCACATTTATCTCTTTTCCTCTTTGACTATATGAAGGGAAAGACGAATAAAATATAAAAGAGAACTTTTTTGCCTTTTTGCTTCAGTTGTAATTTTAATATACAGAGCATTATTATGAAAGACATTGTGCTATAATGACATTTGGATTTGATGAATAATATATAATTCGCATTGCTGTTCATTTACGAGATTCTGAAGTAATCAAGCAGTAATCACCAGTGGCTTGGGCCCGGTCATTGGTGGATTTCACTGTTGTTCCCTATTTTATAGTTTACCTTTCTGCAGTTTAATTACTCTGTTTTATAGTTTTATGATTGATTCACTTTCACTAGTGTTGAGTTTGTGTGTTCATTGCATTGGTTCTTATTTCTGTTGATTGTTTCATTTATTTAATATCGTGGATTGAGTTGATTAAGAATCATTTCTTGTTAATTGAATGTTAGAGCTTTATTAATTATATCAGATGTATTCCTTTTATGTAGAAGCCTAGATTCAGCTGAAAGAGCTCTGTTGTCACTACGGTGCACTCAGTTGATGTAATTGCAGTTAGAACTTTCAGTTAAGATTGGATTGTGATCTTGCTTAAGATTGAGTTTTGATGTTTGAATAAGTTAATTTCCTTGAAGTTACAAATTGGTAGTTTACAGTTTGATCCGTTTACTCTTGTATTGAAATCAATAAGTTATTTTAAAGAAATACTCTCTGTAGATTCAACAATTTAAATCACTTGCACATATTGTGTATACTCTTGAAACAAAAAGACTTACCCAGGTTGATAATTAATGTGAGGCATTTAAGATTTCTAAAAGACACCTTATTTGTGCCCAACACCATAGTGGACTGAGTGTTAGTGATGTCTTGTAAGGCTTGGTCAAGGCATGTTGTCTCACATGAGTACATGTACATTGTAATGTTGAGTCATGTTAAGTGTAAGTCGAGGGTCAACAATTGGATGTAACAACCATAGAGTAGGTGAAGAGTCATGAGGGTCGTTGAATTGTCACAAAGGGGAATGTCAAGGGCCACCCCACCCTTTGCTATAAATAGTCCCTCATAACTCATTGTATGGGCTTTTGGTCAGCCAAGCTTCTACTAAGACTATTTTGAAGAAGGCTTGGATAGTATTGTAACATTCCTTGGCTTCTCCACTGCATGGAGCTAGTACATCTCTTTGGAGGAGTAGGTGGATGTGGTTGTAACATTCCACTGTTGGGGCTAGCAAGTTTACATGGATGTGTTGTATGATTGTGACTTACACTACTTTATATAATAAGAGCCAACACATTTTCATGCATATGTTGTTATTGTAGTTGGACTGTTCTGGTTTCTTTAATGATATGTGTTGTTTAACTTACGTACTTGTGTGTGAACTTATTTACATGCAATTATATGAATCTCGTTGTTAATGTGTTGCATATGTTGTTAATGATGTCACCATCCGTGTTGACTGCTCTACCGGACATCAGACAAACCTTTCACTTGAACCTTGCTATAACAGCTGTCACAATCGTCTCAGACTAATCCGTGAGTGTTATACGTGTTATCTTACCTTGTATGATGTGACTGCCACATCCGAGAGGACTGCTCTTGTAGTGCCCACTCTAGTTTCCTGACCTTAATATGACATTATCTTAGACACTTTATTCTTTGAGGACCTCAGGTTGAGGATCCGGACACATGGCACTATTATTAGCGATTGAGATATTCATGGGTGTGATGTTTATGAATGCTTTCCATTGGTATTATGATAACATGAATGGTTATGTATCTTATCTATTAGTATTCTGATGATTGCAACATTAAATAGTTAAGTTGGTCTCTATTTGAATTTATGATGAGGGTAGTAAAGAATATGTATGCGCTCTACTAAAAGCATAATGATGATAAATTTGATGGATAGGTATATTTCTATGATGTTACGATGTTGATAGCTTAATGAATATGTATGTTCCCATTGATGATTATTGATGATAGCCATGAGGGATGTGTCCCCTATGTTACCTACTTTATTTAGTTCAGACTTACAATGGACAATGATGTGAATGACCAGGAATTTTTAATGATGCTATTATGATAATGACTGACATTGAGAAACCTTGTTACTGATGATTATTGAGTATGGTAGGAAACCATCAGAGGCACTCGCATATGACATGTCGATTACACCTGGTTTGATGAAAATTCATATTATTTTATCTTTTAAAGTCTAAGTCGATCTTGAAATCTGCCATATATGTTTAACTATATTCTGATGATATGTTAGTGGTTGCAGACACAGATTAGTTGCTTGACCGAATGGCCCACATATGGCTGATGGGGTTGTATAGGTGGATGGAACTACATGAGAGGGGTGGGACATAGTCCCTGATCTCACCCACTAGCACTCCCGCCATGACTTGGGCTGGAAGGGTTGAAACACCTTCGCCTTGAAGATCACGATGCCATGAGAGCAGGTCCCAAACTTGGGTCGCTCATGAGGAGTTTATTGGGGGGCGTGCATCAAGGCGGATTCCTTGATCCCCGACACCATTAGTTTCACTATAGCAAGCAACATAAGAGATGATAGTGGTCTATGACGTTGCACTATACTTTCCCCTCGTAGTCACTAGATGCTTGAAGGGCAAGTGGTGTGGCACCCTTGGAACTTCAGGGGAAATTATTGAAGGGCACGACCAACTTGGCACCCTTGGCATTACAATTAAACTATTAGGTGTGACACCCTTGGAACTTCTAGGGAAGTTCTTGAAGGGCACAACCAAGCTTCGCACCCTTGGAATCATTAAAAATAAATAATAATAAATAAATATAAGTAAGGAATGAAAACTAGGTAAAGTTACATCAAGGGAAAATGATGATTGGAAACCAAGGAAATTAAATCAAAAATAAAACTTGGAATAAGGAGGATCATAGGAAGAAATAATAGAGTACCTTAAAAATTCCACCCTCCCCATGTTGGAAAATTCTAGGTAGATCAAGTGGTTTAATTAGATAAAAGGGGAAGACAAACATATTGTAAGGATAAAGATTAATCCTAAACCAATTAAACTTAATTAAGAAAAGAGGGAGGTGAATTAAAATAAGAAAATAAATTAAATTTAGAGAATTGTAGAGAAGCTCCATGTGGCATCAACCAACATAAGAATATCCCTCTAAGAGATAGCCTGAGTTAATGTAGGAAGTAGATTGGGGACAAAATCTTGACTCATTAATTGACTCCAAGTAATAAACACAATTTAAGGAATAAAAGGGGGGAATAAAGAGACAACTAGGAGAAGAAATAAGAATCTTGTGAGGTGAGGAAAATATTAGTTTTAAATAAAAAGTTAAGTAAATAATTTTGGGTGACCCTGGATGAGAGAGTGACACATGGGTAGGTGAATAATCAAGCTATTAAATAAATAAATAAAAAATATTATATGCATGACATGCCAAGTGTCATCTATGAAGACTCTTATAAAAGAAGGGGCAAGCCATGGAAGAGGGGACTTTTTTTGGGAACCCTATTATTGGATGGATGATATGATGTCAAAGCAGTGACTACGAAGCTATAGTGAGTTTGGTGAGGTAGAGGGTTTTTTAGAGAGGGGACTCTTGAGCTAAGGTTGCTCTGCTCTGCCAGCTAGATTCTTCCTCCATTGTACAACCCCATTGCAGCTCGGGGGTTCGCGGGGAAGAAGAGTACCCAAG